>JARFJB010002184.1:685000-697500 GCA_036346205.1 Vesta saturnalis
TAATAAGTGTGAGAGACACGCACATTTCAACTTAATCATGCTGTAAAATGTACAATATTTGCATAAGTAATGATCTTTCGTTGATGGTTATTATCGTCATATACCATTAAAGATTTTTCTTCTAGACTATTAAAAATTCTATTATAATCTGTTAGTAAGATAAAAAAAATAATTTAGTAACGTTAAATTGTTCTGTGATAGCACTAAGGACTGCGTAAGGAATAGAGACGTTAAATTTGTAAAAAGTGTACTTTCATCAAGCACAGGAGTAAAACGTGTCGTTAAATGTTCCGAATATATTAAATCGTAAACAACTTTTACATTTTTATTTGTATTTTTAGAGGATTCGATAAAGTTTAATTGAAATAAAGTTGGGTATGAGTCATCGATGTAAAACTCTATAATTAAATCATATCTCTCTCTCTTTTTCTTTTTTTTTTTTTTTTTTTTTTTCTTTTTCTTTTTTTTTTTTTTTTTTTTCTTTTTTCTCTTTTTTTTTTTTTTTTTTTTTTTTTTTCTTTTTTCTCTTTTTTTTTTTTTTCTTTTTTCTCTTTTTTTTTTTTTTTTTTTTTTTTTTCTTTTTTTTTTTTTTTCTTTCTCTTTTTCTTTTCTCTTTTTTTTTCTCTTTTTTTTTTTTTTTTTTTTTCTTTTTTTTTTTTTTTTTTTCTTTTTTTTTTTTTTTTTTTTTTTTTTTTTTTTTTTTTTTTTTTTTTTTTTTTTTTTTTTTTTTTTTTTTTTTTTTTTTTTTTTTTTTTTTTTTTTTCTCTCTCTTTTTTTTTTTCTCGTTTTTTTTTTTATTAAAAAATAATAAAATATTTTAAAAATAAAATAAAATAATAAAATAAAGAATTATTAGTCTCTTTTTCATATTAATTTTAGAACAGTTACTCTAAATAAAATTCTGTCTATTGTGTATATATCTATATATGTCTGTAATCATCATCATCATCATCATCATATTATCTATTCTTGTCAATTTATATATGTTTCATTTTTTTTTTTTGATCTTATTTTCAACAGTAGCTCTAATTTATATGTTGTGTTTTTTTCTATTTTTTTTTTTTTTTTTTTTTTTTTTTTTTTTTTTTTTTTTTTTTTTTTTTTTTTTTTTTTTTTTTTTTTTTTTTTTTTTTTTCTTTTTTTTTTTTTTTCTTTTCTTTTTTTTTTTTTTTCATATTTTCTTTATTTCTTTTTTTTATTTATTTAAATTTTTTTTTTTTTTTCTTTTTTCTTTATTTTTTTTTTTTTATTTTTTTTTTATTTTTATTTATTTTTATTTTTTTATCTTTTTTTTTTTCATATAGATGATGTCTGTCTAAATATAAGAATATACTATTCCTTCTTACATTATGGTAATATGTGATATATTATATATTTATTTTTTTTTTTTTTATTTAAAATAAAATAATTAATTAGCATCTCATCAAAAAAATCTATGCTGTATCATGTATATCTGTTTAAAAATTAATTATATTGCAATAGTTTCTTATTATGTGTATATATATTATTATCTATTTTATAAATAAAATATTAGTATAAAATGTAGAGATTCTACTCAATATTTTGTCTACGCAAAAACATATTCATTAAAAGAATGTAACTATAGATATATTATGATAAAACTAAATTAAAAAATAAGTTTTATAGTGATTAACATTTTTTTTTTTTTTTCTTTTTTTCTTTTTTTTTTATTTTTTTTTTTTTTTTTTTTTTCTTTTTTTTTTCTTTTTTTTAAATAAAAGTGAAAGACCAAATATAAATTTATTAAAAATCAACAAAATATGTATTTGAAAATATTATCTTTAAGCATACTTTTGATTATGAATATTCAAAAATAAAGAAAAAACAATTTAATTGAAAGAACATATATGGTAGATGCTAATTTAACATATGTAAAAAAAATAATAAAATAAATATATAATATAATTTTTTAATAAAATATAAAATTATTATAATTTTCTTCTTCTATTTTTGATTAAATGAAGGTATATCATAATGAAGAGAGCTGCTATTGATGAGACTAAAAAAATGGCGTATAATAATATGGTGTCTGCAGCTATATTGGCTAAGCTCTTCAAGGTTAAATTTATTGGTATCATATTACAATTCATACCAACAATCTTCAAGGTTAAATTTTATTGACAAGGTATTGAGAAGGTATCATATTACAGTTCTTATGTTAGACTCTTCAAGGTTCTTAGGAATAGCAAAATAAGCATTCTTAACATCACATATATAACTGACTTTGTGCATGCTCGGTATTGCTCAGGTATCCTCGTGAGTCTATTCTATATAAGTTTAAATTTATAATCATATCATTCGATCATGTTTTCTAAAAAGTATATGTTAAAGCACTGTTTTGCACATTAAAATCGCTTCTATTGTAATAGTGTGTGTAAACCAAATCAGTTCTATTGTTTAAATGTAGCATGTAGAAATACTGCACGATTGCATTAGCGCATATACAACACGCTAACGAAGACAACCAGACAAATATAGAAAAGTAATGATTGTTATAATTGATGTGCAAGGATTCAAAACAGCAAAATATATTTACACCTAAGAACTAGCGATATATAATGGAGAGCAAATTGCTCATTACGTATTCAACCTCCATTTCCATGGCACACCTTATAGTGAATTTCAAAACAAGCTAATTGGTTAATTCACAACCACCACTTTATCAAGTGGGAATATGGATATACTTCTCCACGTCTATTCCTAGTATACTTAGTGATTGCATAAACAACAGATGAGGTGTACGTTAAAGGACGAGAAAGCTGATTTTATTCAAAATTTTAAAACAAAGCATTACGGTGTTTGAAGAACAACATACTTTACCCAAACTTCATCCATGCTGTTTTTCATACAAAACACTTGTCACTGTGCTTGGCTCATGTATATCATTTATATGAAAAATTGTAGTGAAATTCTAATAAAGATTTATTAACTGACATATCTTATTCGCATGTATTACCTCAACGCTTTTATGAGTATTTCAAAGAAGAAGAAGAAGAAGCTAGATAATTTAAAATGTTATCTAAGAATAAACATTTGGATAATGAGAACTAAACTGCTTCTACCAAACAGATACACTTCTGAGAACAATACCTGTTTTGAAACAGCTACCTGTTTTTGAGAAACAGGTACCTTTAGGTCTGTTTTGAGCTGTTTTCGGAAACCGGAAGTTGTTTTGAGCTGTTTCTGCCTGTTGCTAGAAAATAGGATCTGTTTTTGAGCTGACTGCATCAAAGTTTATGCTATTCACATTTTCGGTTTACAATGTTCTACTGAACAAAATTTAAAAGAATATTTGATAAAGGTTATATACCAAATTGGTCTAGTGAACTTTTCAAGATTGTTAAAGTACGTGTAAGGAATCCGGTCACGTACTTACTCAAGACAGGGACACCTATTTATTGAACTGCAAAGGTTAAATATCCGATGTGTATTTGGTGGAAAAGGTCATTTGACGTAAAAAGAATAAAGTGTACGTAAAGTGGTTGGGATTAAAATAATATTCATGGATCGATGATGATGATAATGTAGTTTATAAGCATTATTGTAAGGCAATAATCTCATTTATAATTCAATGATGTAGAACAAGCACTTTGGAACACTTAAATTACTGTAGAAAGCATCACTATTGGTTTAATAACGGATATAAATGTCCTGCTTGTATAGGTACCGACTAGTATGAATATAACTTGTAATATAGTGTACTTAAAAAACTAACGTAGAATGTAATTTCTGTAAGAATAATAATAAAAGACCAATTGTAATTTGTATTATTTATTAATAATAAAACATACTGATACATAAATATTAGGCCTAAAGTGTTTATGTAGTCCTCAAATGGTCAATAAACTGCTTTCAGTCTACAAAACAGATACCGCTTCTGAAACAGCTACCTGTTTTGAGAAACATAATTTTAGGTCTTTTTTGAGCTATTAAAAAAGTGTTTTTATTTCTGCCTGTTCTAGAAAAAAATAAATTATCTGTTTTGAGCTGACTGCATCAAAGTTTGCTATTAAACATTCAGAATTTATAAAATAAATGGATCTATAATGAAAGCATTTCTGTAAATCCTTCACGAACGTAAAAGACTTATGTGTTAAAATATAAAGTGATTATATAAATACCATCGACAAAAGTATGGTAAACATATTATCATTGAAAAAGAACTTTAAGTATACTTTTCAATTTATGAATACTTCAAAAAGAAGATCGCATTGAAAAGTTTAAACAATATCTGTCTAGAATGACATAGATTAATAAGGCAACTAATTTAACATTTCTGTAAAAAAATTATAACATGTCTATGTATAATTGTTTGAAATAAACTATGTATTTTTTATTACAAAAAATAAAAATGTCTTCTATTTTTGATTAAATGAAGAGTATACATCATAATGAAGAGTTTGATAAAATAATTATGATTTATTAATAAGCAATTGACAACGTTTATAATAATTTATTAAGATACAATTTTTCAAATTTTTATTTTAAAATGTTTGAGATAGCGTGATTAGAAATTACATAAGTGGAAAAATATAAATTCTGTTTATAATATGATCAAAATTTCTGGAAAATATGATCATTAAATATACATAAATGCTTTATAATGAATTATATATTTAGTCCTTTAGATTAAATAATGTATTAAGAAATAAATAAAAAAATTTGATTAATTGTATAATTTTCATGTATGATCTAATAATAATAAATAAATAAACGTTAATAATAAAAAAATATAATTAATTAATAATGTTGTTGTGATAAATAACAATTGAAAGGTCTTAAAATATACAATAATTAAATTATTTAAAATGCATGTTTATAATAAAAATTTATTGCATTCAGTACTTTTTATTTAAAATTAAAGTAATAAAATGATAAAAAAAAATTATTATTATTAAAAAAAAAGACTGTTAATCAAAAATAAAAATTGAATGTTTAATAAATTAAAAAGAAAATATGCAATTCAGTATGTCAAAATATCATTTAATTTCAAAACAAAAATGAAAAAAATTACAATGTGATAATAAATGTTATATAAATATTTTAATGCTTAATAAATCACAACTCAATAATTCCTTTACCCAAAAATTCTGAATTTTCGTATATCAATAATAAATTAATGATAGCAGTTTCAAAATTTAAAACAAAAAAATGTGATAAAAATTTGTTTTACAATGTAAAGTAATACAAGTTGTTAATTGCTTAATAAATCACAACTCGATAATCCTTTACCCAAAAATTCTGAAATTTCGTATACAGATCCAATAAATTAGAGCGCCAATGATAGAACTAAAAATTAAAAATTGAGGTTCTTTACTATTGAATATTAAAACATTTTTAAATAAATTACACCAATATGAAATATGAACAATAAAAACAATAATGTAACTAATTTGTAATATTTGTATTACGTTTTTTTTCTAAAATTTAACGATTTTATAAAATAAAGTAATATGGCTCACAATGAATCTTTAGACATCTTACATATATATACACAATTGCAATTCAAGTTAAATGGATTGTACTCGTAATGAGTAAAAGCAATTAAAAAAATCATATAGTATTATCAGTATGATTTGTAATATTATTCAAGTACTGTACTAGAATGGAATGCATAATTGCAAATTATTGTTATAAACGATAGATGTATTACTTCAACTATGAAATTGATGTATGTTTGAATTGTGATGTAAGAAAAGATGTATGTACATCTATAAGAGATAAAAACGAATACATTTTCAATATACATTTTAATAGTAAGTCCTAAAATGCGCTCTTAAAAATTTTAATTTTACCTAATTCTAAAAAAAAAATTTTTTCACGCAATTGTGTTTGTGAAATCTATCATTTATGTAATAATTTTTTTTCAAAATATGAAAAATTACATATGTAATTCCATTTTTGAAACAACGCACTTAAAACACATTTTTTGTACTTATGTAAGCTCAGAAGAAACATATGCATGAATTTATCCATTTAATGTATCTAAATGCTCTTTAAATTCAATTTGATTTAAAATACACTTAAAACATGACTTGTAATTTTATGCATATTAATAATAATTGTAGGATAATGAACGCAGTTATTTTAAAGCATTTAGCAACATTCTATTTTATGTCATCAGTTACATTACAACTTTAAACAAGTTTGTAAATGTTTGAATACATCATTTGTAGATTTAAATTCAATTTATTTAACTGTATCCTTTGCGCTGTTATTTATTTTCTCTACACGCAAAAATTGAGGATTTTTAACAACCATTAAGCTGTTTATGATAAAAAGTATGTTATTAACATATAATTATGATAAAAAGAAATATTTATTAACATATAATTTATTGTTTACTACTACATTTCAATGTTGTTCACCTAAATATATTGATATTACATGCAGTTTAATATTAAGTAAAAATTGAATTTATTTGATAGACTGAACAAATATAGTGATATACAGTTAAAAAATTTTTCTAAACATAAAACTAATGATTTTATTTTATGAAATAAAGTATTACATGAAAGAAAATAAATGTTTAGTGATATGATTGTAATTTACAAGAAAATAATTTGATATGGTTTTATTGATACTATTAAACATGTTTTATGTGATAAGGTTGTAATGTTATTTCTTGGTACATATTTAGAAATCAATGCTTTTACTTTCTTGATTAACATTCAGTTTTCTTTCTCTGTCAATACTTTAATTTTTCTTTCTTTCTCTTATCATATTTTGATGCTATTTCATGTTTAATTTTTTTTTCAAACTCAAAGCTGTCTCATTCTTCTATCTTTTTCACATATTTTTAACTTTAGTATTTTCACCTTTGATTATAATATAAATTGATAATTGTCAACCATACGCTAGTTGTTCATTTGAACATAAAAAGTTTAAAAAAAAAAATTAAAGTAATGAGTGGTAATAAATTTCATGCAATTTTTTATTGAAATAACATTTTCATTATAGCTCTTAGAAAACTTAAATTTATTAGAATATATTAGGATATTATATGTAACTTATGTTTTAACTTTTGATTTTTTTCAGATAAAATTGTTATAAATAAATTAACAAAAATATTTTATTGTAATTTTAAATTTAAGTATTCTGTTTTGCATGATATAGTTCATAATAAACAGCAAAAGGAATTTGTTTACAAAATGTATGTACAAAAAAATATTTATTGTTTAGGGATATAATAAAACTTGTTTCTATATATTATAATTTTTTGTAATTTAACAATTTTATTTCAAATCCATTAAATTTTTTAATGTACATTTTTTTATTCATATAAAATATTTATTTTTCTTATATTTAACATAATTTTATTTTTTATATTTATTTTGTATGTATATTTTTTATTTAATTAATATTTTTGTAAAAAAATTATTTGAAAAATATATGTAAATTGTTATATTTAAATTTTGTTAAAAAAATTATTTATATTTTTTTTAGTAAAAAAAAATATTTTTTATTTATTTTGTAAAAAAATTTTTATTTTTATGAAAAAAATTAATGTAAAATTTTTTGTTTATTTTTAAAAAATTTTATATTTTTTTTTTTTTTTTTTTTTTTTTTTTAATTTAAAATTTTTTTTTTTTTATTTTTTTATAAAATATTAATTTTTATTTATAAATTTTTATTTTTTTATTTTTTTTTTTTTTTTTTTTTAAATATTTTTTTTTTTTTTTAATTATTTTTTTTTTAAAAATTTAAAAAAATTTTAAAAAATATGTTAAAAATTTTAAATTGTATTTTTTTTTTATTTTTTTTTTTTATAAAATATAATTTTAAAAATATATATTTTTTTTTTTTTTAATTTTTTTTTTTTAAATTTTTTTTTTTAAATTATTTTTTTTATTTTTTTAAATTTTTTTTTTTTTTTTTTTTTTTTATATTTTTTTTATTTATTTTTTTTTTTATTTTTTTTTTTTTTTTAAAAATTTTTTTTTTTTTATTTATATATTTTTTTGTTATTTTTTTATTTTATTTTAAAATTTTTTTTTAAATTTTTTTTTTTAATTATTGTATTTTTTTTTTTTTTTAATTTTTTTTTTTTTTTTTTTTTAAATATTTTTTTTTTTTTTTTTTTTTATTTTTAATTTTATTTATTTTTTTAAAATATTTTTTATAATTTAAAAATATTAAAATTTTTTTTAATTTTATTTAAATTTTTTAAATATTTTTTTTTTTTTTTTTTTTTTTAATTTTTTTTTTTTTTTTTTTTTTTTTTTTTTTTTTTTATTTTTTATTTTTTTTTTATTTTTTTTTAAAATATATTATATTTTTTTTTATATATTATATTTAAATATATTTTATATATTTTATTTTTTTTAAATTTTTTTTTATAATTTTTTTTTATTTTTTATAAAATATATATTTTTAATTTTATTTATTTTTTTTAAATTATATAAAAATTTATTTATTTTTATTTATATAAATTAAAAATTTTAAATATAAATTTTTTTTTTTTTTATAAATTTTTTTTTTAAAAATTTTTTATTTATTTTTTATTTTTTTTTTTTTTTTATGTATTTTTTAATAAAATAAAAAATTTTATATGTTATATTTATATAAATTTTTTTAAAATTTATTTTTTTAATTTTTTAAAAAAATTTTTTTTATATTTATATATTTTTTTTAAAATTTTTTTTTAAATTTTTATAATATTATATTTTTTATATTATATATAAATTTTATATTAAATATATTTTAAAAAAAATAATATTTTTATATATATATATATATATTATATATATTATTTTTTAATATAATTGTTGAAATTATATATTAACTGTACTTATATCATGTACATTCATATATATTTAAAATATATCATTTACTATACGTATATTGTAATTTTCTGTGTGTCTTTTCTTTTTATCTATTCTATTAATTTTTTATTTTTGATTAATATCTTTTCTTTTGTAATATTAATAATTCTTTTCTCTTATCATTCTTATTACTTTAATTTCTAGCAATATTAAAAGTTTCTGAATAATAAATTAGAAATTTTTATTATAACATCCTTTCAAAAATGTTTAATTATCCCTGTATATTTTTGATATATACCTTTCAATTGTTATTTGTTATAAACGAGCTACATTATTAATTAAGATTATATATTATTTGCTATTATTACGTTTATCTTTCATTCATTATTATTAGATATAAATATTATAAATTAATAAAAATTTTGTCTGTATTTATTCTTAATTAATTATGAAATGCCTAAAATATAATATATAATTATATATATATATGTTATATATATTGGTAATATCATAGTTAAAATTCTCTATATTTATAATAAATTGTATGTGTTTTATTAATTATAATTTCTCTTATATTTCTTCTTTTATTAATTTCTCTAATCACTACTATATATTGTCTCTTGAAAATAAATTTCTAAAATTGTATCTTCATATATTATTTCTAATTTTGTTAATAAATATATTATTAAACATTTTATTGTGTGTTTTCTTTAATAAAATGATTTTATTTTGTAATAAAAAATACATATTTATTTAAACATTGTATTATGTTGTTATAATTGTAAATATTAAATATTTTTTAGATTATCCATATATTGTTGATAAATGTTAATTATGTGTATATTCATATAAACTATTTTATTAAATTTGAAATTAGTTATAGATAGATCCATTTATTTTTGACAAATTCTGTTGTTTAATAGCATAAACTTTTGATGCAGTCAGCTAAAAACAGATACCTATTTTTTCTAGCAACAGGCAGAAACAGCTCAAAACAACTTGTTTCAAAAACAGCTCAAAACAGACCTAAAACCTACCCGTTTCTCAAAACAGGTAGCTGTTTCTAGAACAGTATCTGTTTCCTGTAGACTGAAAGCAGTTTAGTTCTCATTATCCAAAAAAATTTACTACAGCATGAATTTTATACATTTCACTATATATTTCTGAAAACTCTAAAATAATTTAAAATTATTGAACAAATATAAATATCAGTTAATGAGGACTACATAAACACTTTATTAATATTTATGTATCATATGTTTTATTATTAATAAATATTACAAATTACAATTGGTCTTTTATTATTATTCTTACAAATTACATTCTACGTTAGTTCCTTAAGTACACACTATATTACAATAAGTTATATTCATACTAGTGTACCTATACAAGCAGGACATTTTATCCGTTATTAAACCAATAGTGATGTTTCTACATAATTTGTTAAAGTGCTTGTTGTTCTTACCGGCATCATTGAATTATAAATGAGATTATTGTTACAATAATATGCTTATAAACTACATTATCATCATCGATCCATGAATATTATTTTAATAACCACTTTACGTACATTTATTGTTTTACGTCAAATGACCTTTTCCACCAAATCATGATATTTAACCTTTGCAGTTCCTGTCTATAAATAGGTATTGTCTTGTAGTAAGTATGACCGGATTCCTTACACGTGTAACAATCTTGAAAAGTTCACTAGACCAATTTGGTATATAACCTTTATCAAATATTCTTTTAAATTTTGTAAACACCGAAAATGTGAATAGCATAAACTTTGATGCAGTCAGCTCAAAAACAGATCCTATTTTTCTAGCAACAGGCAGAAACAGCTCAAAACAACTTTATTTCTGAAAACAGCTCAAAACAGAATAAAATGCCGTTTCTCAAAACAGGTAGCTGTTTCTCAAAAACATATGTTTCTGAACTATCTGTTATAGACCATTTTAGGTTCTCATTATCCAAATGTTTATTCTTGATAACATTTTAAATTATCTATTCTTCTTCTTCTTCTTTGAAATACTCATAAAGCGTTGAGGTATTGTAATAAGATATGTCAGTTAATAAATCTTTATTAAATTTCACTACAATTTTTCATATAAATGTATATGAGCCAACATTACATACAAATGTTTTTGTATGATGCATGTTTTAAAAGTATATTTGTTCTTCAAACACCGTAATGCTTTGTTTTAAAATTTTAATAAAATAGCTTTCTCTCGTCCTTCGTACATATCTGTTGTTGATATGCAATACAAGTATACTAGGAATAGATAGAAATATATATTATGATAAATTTTGTGAATTAAAATTATTGCTTTTGAAATTACTATAATGTATGAAATCTTGAATACGTAATGAGCAATTTGCTCTATTATATATCTAGTTCCTTAGGTGTAAATATATTTCTTGCTGTTTGAATCCTTCATCAATTATAACAATCATTATTTTCTATATTTGTCTGGTTATCTTCGTTAGTATTGTATGTCTAATGCAATCGTTTATTTCTACATACTACATTTCAAATAGAACTGATTTTCTGGTTTACACACTATTAATAATAAATACGTGCGATTTAATGTGCAAAAACAGTGCTTTTATATGTTTTTCATATTGATGCGATGTATGGTAAATTAGCTATATGGTTGATAAATAAGCAATACCGAGCATGCACAAAGTCATTTACATATATATATTGTTAAGTCTTGCTATTCTAAGAACCTTAAAGAGTCTAACATAAAACACTATGATATTCTCAATATTGTCAATAAATTTACCTTGAAGATTATTGTATGAATTGTAATATGCCAATAAATTTTAATTGAAGAGCTTAGCCTATAACAGACACCATGTTATATTTACATTTTTTTTTATCTCATCAATACATTTCATTATGATATATTCATTTAATCAAAAATGAAGACTTTTTTGTTTTTTGCAACTATATTGTAAACAATTCATAGATATATATATTATTCTTTTTTTACAGAAATGTTAATTAGTCATCTTATAGTTGTGCGCTGGTAATGTCATTCTCAACCAGATACTTTGTTTTTTCATGATATTTTTATTCATTTTCTCTGTTTATATAATACACATTTAAAATTTTCTATATATACGTTCACCATATGTAATTATATCCATATTAATTTATATTTCTGATATATCGAGCTCATTTTAAATTTGCAATATGTGTTTAACCCTGTTAATTCTATATTTAACAATTATAGACTGATCTCAACATACAGCTCGCTGATTTATATAATATGCGTCTTGTACATATTACAACATGCTTAAACTTGTTAAATACCTACTTTTGACCTTGACTAAATATAATGATATGATGATCAGCTCCAAAATTTATATTTGCTAAAGTTGACCTTGAAAATTATTCTTAGATTTATGATTGTACAATTTCTATTTTTAGCTTTTCATACCTTTTTATATTTCTAAAATATGACATAGGTCAATAACCTTTGACCTTGAAAACTATTTTTTATGATTACCTTGCATTCTATTTTAGCTTTTCATGACCTTATATTTCTAGAAATATGACACCACCGTAAGTCAATAACCTTTGACCTTAAAACTATTTTTGATTTATGATTACCTTGCAACTTCTATTTTTAGCTTTGACCTTGACCAATACATTTTAAATCTCCCTTAAGTTTGACCTTGAAAGAGCTATAAGCTTATTTCACCACC
>JARFJB010002184.1:702500-715000 GCA_036346205.1 Vesta saturnalis
AAAAGTGTTCATCAACAAAAATTTTGGATATTTAAACATTTCTTTAAAGCGATATCATTCATTAAGCTTTAAACTTAATTAAATAAAAAGTTACCGAAATAAAATAAGTGGTTGGAGTTTGCGGATTTGGAAGAAAACATTTTAAGTTTTGGAAATTGGTGTCTTCGACAACCGAGAATCGAGTTAGCAGTATATGGGTGATGGTAACAACTGTAATCGAGTGGACATTGCCTGCATCCAGTTGGAGTTATCCGAAGACATCAATCTACAGTGAGGACAGTATATGTGAGTCACAAATTTTAATAACCCTACTTATTGTGGACATTCATTGATAAATTTCCTGCAAATTTATATTTGTTACATATATGTTTTTGGTTAAGAATTTTAAATATTTACTTATGTAAACACCTGTAAAGGTATTAATGTATTTTCCTTTTCTAAATTTTCATTTTGGATCTAAATATTAAATTTCTAAATTATTTATTTGACATCTTTGACAGCTTTTAATTTCACTTAAGTTCATTACAACGCATGCGTTGATAGCAAATTATATTCAGGATAAATTTTATACTTTCAATATAATTATATAAAGTGTATTTCATATACACATTTCCAGATTCAAATTTTAACTTCAAACTAAATTCCTTGAACTCTATCCCCATTTGAGATCTGAGCTAGTCCGGTGCACATAATAAAAGTTAATAATATTACGTTCAAGCATATTAATAACATTAAAATTAAAATTTTCTCAAACTAAAAATATTATTATTATTTCCCTCATAAATTTATAAGTCGCCATCCCAAATTATATATATATATATATATATATATATATAAATTCATGTGAAAACATTCAGGAGGTGATTACCCGTATGAAATTATGATGGATCTTTCCTACAACAAAATTTCTTTAGCCCACCTCCTTCCGAGATATCACCCCTAAAATGTGGTGAGTAAAATTAATGGAAACTTGAAATTTTGTAATTTCCGTGCACTCGCAAAGGCCTAACCACCGGTATTATTTCAAGATTCCTGTTACATTATAAGGGGATGAAATTAGCAACCCTTACCTTATTTAATATCAAATTTTTTTCGAGCTTGGGTTTTGTGAAATAAAAATGTTACTTAAAATCTCTGTTTATTTAAAAACATTTCTTGATTTTCAAGTTTTTTCGCGAACCAATAGATTCGGAGAAAAAAAAATAAAATACAATATCATGTGTGATACCTTGTTTTTAATAAATTACAATTAAAGTTATGCAATAGTAGGATGGTGTCACTTTGGCAATTCATTCGTTTATACGAATGTATATAATGAAATAATTGAATAACATTTTTTTAGGATAATTATTAAACCAATGCAATAATCTATGCCAAACAGGCGTTTAAAAGTTCATGTCTGACAAAGGTTAATAGATGTATTCAACGAGTAACACGAAGCAGCAGCCGAAAGTTAAACGTATCCTGAAGACGTCAGGTGGGATCTTGCCGCAACGTCAAGTAAACAGTTTCTTAGAAACCACAACACCCAAAACATCAACTCAACACATGTAGGACGGGAAATTTAGAATGCAATATATATATATATATATATATATATATATATATATATATATATATATATATATAGTTGATTTTGAGGTTTTCGCGTTTGCTGATACATCCAATATTATCCTTCCGTGTGTTGATTTGCATTATAGTTTCATTCCTTTGGTTGTTAAAAGAACCATTACGTTGTCGACGACTTATCGGCCAGGTCACATTAGCCACTGTCAAGTATTCCTTGATCTGTCTCTCTTAACTCGTGTTAAACTAACTTCCTCTTCTTTCTCTCTCTCCTTATATAGTTGTCTCATTGATCTACCTGATTTCACTTCAGTTACTTTCACTTTCACTTTCTTTATTTATTCATTTTGTATACTTTTCACTATTTTTTCCTTTCGGCAATGTTAGTGCGTCGTTCCTTGTGTCTAAGTATTGTGGACGTTTTTATATTTCTATGGCCTCTCTTATTATTCGTTGCGTTTTGTGCTCTATGTTGGCGATTATTTCAACATTTTCGAAGTCGATGTTATATGATGTTTCCTGTGCGTGTTGAGATAGTAAGGATGTAGCTTGGTTTTTTGCCACCGCATTCCGGTGTTCGCTTCTGGCGCTCACTCTCTGGATATATACATATATATATATATATATATATATATATATATATATATATATATATATATGCCATTCTAAAAGAATGGCATCTTTGAGTTGTCAGACATTTTATGCTAATTAAGGATCAAAAATCATTATCGTGTGTGGTCAAGTATAACATAATAAAACATCTGGTATGCTACCACATACAATGTTCCAATTTACCAAGTGGAAATTTAAAGAAACACATATTACATGTTGTCAGGAAAATTATGCAACCTCTATTGTAATACGTTCATAACGAAAATTGGCAACAATAACCGTTTATATTTAAGCCTTCATGTCAGATAGAACACAATAGACGTTTAAATGTCCACTTTAAACACGATTCCAAAGTTGAACCAAATTATCTTTAAAAAATGATTTCCATATTGGAAAAATTTGAATGAATTCCACCTTAGGGATTTTTTCACGCCCAATTACCCGTCGCAACAAAAATTTGCGTAAAACGTAATCAATTTAAAATTTAAGATCTGCTCGTTGGTATTCTGGTATCTTTGAAATATGTAGCTGTTTCACAGATATTTGAGTAAAACAAAACACCTGCTTCTAGCACTCTCACTCTATACCATTGGATTACTACTAAAATATCAACCAAACATAAATAAGCTTAAATACAAGCATATATTTACACACGCACACACCCACTTACGCACACACGCATATGCACACTCACACGCACACGCACACGCGCACGCACGCTCACACACACACGCTCACGCACACACACACACACGCAGACACACACACACGCACACGCACACGCACACGCACACGCACACGCACACGCACACGCACACGCACACGCACACGCACACCACGCACACGCACACGCACACACACACACACGACACGCGCACTCAAACGCAAACGCACACGAACACGCACGCACGCGCTCACGCACACGCACACGCATCGCACACGCACACACACACACACACACACACACACGACACACACAGACACACACCACACACCACACTCACACCCTACACTCAGAGCACTACACTCACACTCACACTCACTCACACTCACACTACCACTACACACCACACTCACACTCACACTCACACTCACACACTACGCACACTCACACTCACACACACTCACCTCACACTCACTCACTCACTCACACTCACATCACACTCACACACTCACACTCACACTCACACTCACACTACACTCACACATCACACTCAACTCACACTCACACCTCACACTCACTCACACTCACACTCACTCACACTCACACTCACTCAACACTCACTCCACACTCACACACACTCACACTCACCTCACACTCACACTCACTCACTCACACTCACACTCACACTCACACTCACACTCACACTCACACTCACCTCACACCAATCACACTCAACTCACACTCACACTCACACTCACACTCACACTCACACTCACTACCACACACTGACACTACATCACACTCAACATCACACACTACACACTCACACTCATACAAACTCACATCACTCACACTCACACTCACACTCACATCTCACACTCATCAACTCACACTACACATACTCAACACTCAGTCAATCACTCATAATAGGATCACTCACATATGTTAAACACGTCAATACTGACATAACTAGCACGTCGATCACTTGTACTGCTGTTTACTCACGTTTTCTTTTTTATAGGTAATTATCACACATCAGTCACATTTAGGACAATCACATCGAGGGTCACATCACAGTGGCAATCCAGGTATATTCACTCCGATTATGTAGAACTAATGCTTCAATTAGTGCATTAACATAAATTTGTAATTGAATAGTGATAACTACATATAGTTGTATTACACGAATATACATGAAATGCATAAAGCAAAACAAAGTTGGATCCGATGCTGTTTTACGTTTTTACTAATAATTTGTTTATAGGTAATTATGCACACATAGTAATTTAGGACAAAACATCGAGGGGTAAGTTGCAGTGGAATTAGGTATATTCATCTCCGGAATTTGTAGAACTAATGTTCGAATTAGTTGCATTAACC
The DNA here is from genome assembly GCA_036346205.1 of Vesta saturnalis. Lineage (NCBI taxonomy): Eukaryota > Metazoa > Arthropoda > Insecta > Coleoptera > Lampyridae > Vesta > Vesta saturnalis. The sequence continues at coordinate 706,723 of JARFJB010002184.1, forward strand.
TAGCAATTTGTAGAAATTTGAATTTAGTGTCATTACTACCATGATTAGTTGTATTACAACCGGAATCAGTCACATTGGAAATGCCATGAGAAGCAAACACAAAAGTTGGCAATCCGATGGTTTTTTTTTTACCTTTATGTATGTAGAATAAATGCAAATTCTAAATATAATGAGATTACAGTCAAATTACTTGGAATGTGATCCTGCAATATCGCAAGGATTCACACAGCAACTTGACTAATGTTAAATTGTTATAACAAAACTTATAGTAAGGTAAAATAAAGTTTGCCTCTATAAGAAAAGTGTTCTTTAAAGGTAATATAAGTTTTAAGAAGAATACGGGATCCAGAATACATGATAGTGGATCTTACAATAAATAACTGTATTTAGCAGCGAGGTAGTTCAGGGCTAACACACTCTAGCTAGCGTTCGAGATGTAATAGGTTCCATTCTCATTGGCTTCTGGTCTGTATGAGATTTTTGTCAAATAGTTTTCCTCTTGCACATCGGCGTAGTCACTACGTAGATGGATATCATATGCTCTCATGGAACATAGTACAAAACGACTAAACCCATTGTAATGCCGATAGTACAAAGAAAGGATTGAAACGATTCTTCTGTTTGTCACAATTTAAATGTCTGAAGAAGCCACGCAATGAGGAACGAACCTGGACATTCACTGTTTTTTTTTTTGACAGTGTGATTTTCTAAGAAAGTATTACAAAATTGTATGTTGGTGTATCGAGATACTTATAGTTAACCTAACGCAAAAAAAAACGTTCTTCATCTATTTAGGGTCACCACAGTGAATTTTTCTGAAAAAAAGAGAATTCCCAAAAAATTACCTATATTTATTTTGTACATCTTTCAAAAATGTCATTTTTGTAATAAAGCCACGGTAAAGAATAAAAATTAAAATGAAGTTATAAGTAGTAAGTGTCCTATACTGGTACTATTAACAGAAGTACAGCTCCATTACAATATAATTAAAGAGAAATTAGTTGTTATAGCGAAATTAATGATGTTACTGGGGAATTAATGATATTGGAACGGAATTAATGGTATTATAGCGAAATTAGTTGTATTAATGTGGACTTAGTACCAATAGTTTGGAATTAGTGATATTAGATTGGAAATAATGATATTACAGTAGAATTAGTAGAAGTAGTTTGGATACAGTGGTATTATAATTAGTTGGTCTTGACTGAAATTATGTGTACTATTTTCAGACATGGTTTTACGCCCGCATTTTTTGTAACATTGCTTTATTTTAAAATCTTGGTTACACCTGCTTTTAAATTTTCTAAATCGTTTATATTGATTATTAGTTGTTATCAATATTATCCAAATGAAAAATAAGTTAAAACACTTTTAATTGAACTCTATATTAAACACACGTTGGTTAGTGTCTACATTGTTTTAAAGTAAATATATCTTTCAAGCGTGCCCATGATTTAACAAAAAAATGATCCTTATTACGAACTGTAATTCGTTCAGGATACTCCATGACGGGTAAAATAGTAAAATTGTTTTTACCTCAAACGGTTCTACTTCACAATTGTGGTAATTTTCAAAACAGAAAAGTTCAATTTCATCTGCAGCTTTCCATTCACCCACAGGTGTTCCAAATGTATAATATTTGTTTAGCGATCTTCCCTCTTTATGCGTTAGAACTCTCAATATCTTATCCTAATTGTAAAAAAAAATGTCTAAAGAATGATATAAAGTTGTATGCTAACACCTGAAGGAATTCCCAATGTTTTTCATCGTTCCATTCATATTTTTTTGAATAAGGAAATCTGTATTAAATATATTATCTACTTTATTCATATTTATGTTTTTTTGATATTTTGCTGTAGTCTACTTAAACCTACAATTCACTTGACAAACGAATGTCAATTTGAATGACAATTGTCATTCATTATAAGCAAAAGTAGTGTAATACGAATAAAACACAAAACTTTATTTAAGCCTTCTTCGAACAGCCAGGTCCTTCTACAGTGGAGGTTTTTATTTTTGGAATGCGGTGATCATCAATTAGGAAAGAATTACATACAAATTAATATATGATAAAAAATGATTAGGGATTTTATAAACAATTTCAGACATTTCTATTTTTGAATTATTAAAAAATATTTTTACAAGTTAAACGATATTTAATTGTGGCATAACCACAAAAAAATGTTGGCCCCGACGTTATGTAGCGGGTAGGCAAATAAGGGAGGTAAGCGTCTGTATCTCAGCACCTGTCAATCTGACAACAATGGGAAAAACAGTTTTATTATGAATGTGGCCATGAGAAAATTCTGGAAATTACTGTGAAGTTCTGTATTTCACCACTAGGGCTATTAAAAATTAAATGATATTATTCTAAATTTCTCCCAACTCCTATATAAAGATATAACATTGCTTACATCCTTAGAAAGTATAGACAATTCTACGTAATTTTTGTTTTAAGGTTCATTGGCGTACTGGCCATAATAAAAGTGGGGGAATCTATTGAAAGTGTAATCATTAAAATTGCTGTAAATTCTAAACCACTCATTTATTTAACAAAATGAAGCTTGTTTCGAAGACAAATACAGGTATTTTAAATTGCCGTTCCTAATAAAAGTCCTAGACCACACAATTTATTATCATATCAGTTTTTTTCGTTTTGTTCCAAAAATTTAAATCATACAATATATTTTTAACATCGTATTCGAAAAAGAGATTAGATTTTGAAGAAAAACGTAAAAACCGTAAGTTGATATCCTTGCCCGTTTTAAAGTTATAGCGAAATGAAAAGTTTTTTTGACACTTTAATTGACAAAGTTTGGTTTGGCTGAGCCGAATTGGATAAATTGTCACATGTCTAACCTACCACGTCACATAAAATTGGAAGAAGTTAGTTAGCTCGACTAGTAACTTAGTCAAGCGGTGCCTAGACCGCACAGCACTTGGATTGCGCAGGTGTTTTGAAGCGTTGATAAAGACTTAATCGATAGTTAGGTTAGCTAGAAAGCAAGAACAAAAATTGTAGTGAGAAAGATAGGGAGAACAGATAAGAAACAGGCGCCACAAGCTTTAAAGAAAGAAAAAGGTAAATTATTATTTCTTGAGAGAGGAACCCATGGCTAGCCAATAAACGACAGCTCCCTCAGTAAGCGGAATTTATTTATAAATTTCCAAACAATGAATGATATATATATATATATATATATATATATATATATATATATATATATATATATATATAAAAACTGCAATGCAAAACTAGACAACTGATATAATTTACTCTTATTTTTATTATAATGGGACGTTGATTAGGGTGCTAAGTATGAGTTTATTCTAATATCACCAGATGAAATAATAAAACTTCGTAAGTAAATATAGATTCTAATATGAATACTGACGCGATATTCTAATAACATCAACTTAATAAATTTATATTTCAATAAAAGGCGTAATACGCCTCTCTGGTTCGTTGAAAGATCTTTCCGAACGTCAACCTGAAAATGAAAATTACATCTACATACAACCCGCAATATTCGACTTCAAAAAAGGTAACCATCCAACTTGCCTTTCGTTTCACAATATCAAAGCACAACCCTCCCTCTCCTAATAATCACAGCAGAATTATCTATATAATCGGAGAAGCTTGGTCAGTTCACTAAATGGACCCTAGCATACATGTACCTATGAGTAACTAAACAATTAAAATTAGACCCCAATGATCTGAACACTCTTATCCACAATGACATAAAATTTGTATTTAAAACTAACAAACATAATTTAAAATAACACGGTGTCCCGGGCTAACGTTTGACCTAACAGAAATAATACGAAAGGTACAATCGGTACAACACAATGCTTTGAGTTTCATACCAAAGATGGGTATTCAATGCTAACACAACACTAGGTGACATGTAAAATTTCCGTAATAATGGCTCTAAATTTGGGTATAATATGTGCACAAAACAGTAGCTAACGGTTTGACCAAATTATAGCAGTTCTACATTAGTGAAATCTTTATGAAAGTTAAATGGATCTGGATGTCAATATGACAAATAAATTGCAACAAAGGTGAACAGTTCATTAAAAAATACTGCGGAAGGCAGCTTATAACGTATGACAGGTTAGGGAGTAAACTCAGTAATACAATGTTTATTAGTACATGCGATAGTGGAATTGTCTGACTTAGTGTTGACGAATACTTGAGCCTACGTTACTGCAGCTGTGAAAGTTCCAAGTCGTGGGTAGCCCACAGACAGTTAGATTCCGTCATCGTAATCTCCAGTGACAATGTAACATCAGAGGTAATGAGACAGAAGTACTTGAAGTACAGCTAGCAGTCATTTACGAATAGTTCCATTGAAGAGAATGTGTAGCAAAACTAAAAGCGAGACGAAAAAGTTAAACATCGACGAAACAGCAATAAAAGAGATTTTCTCAAGGTGTTTGCACTTCACAACAATGGCTGCTTGGAAAAGAAATCACGCCTCAAGAAGGAATTTTCAACCCAAGTTTTACATGTATGTCAATAAAGAATTTGGTTGTAAGATATACTTATTTACGATTACCACCATCTAGTGGTAATTGAGCAAAATAACAGATCCCTTTAAAATGTATGAATTTGAAACTAACCCGAACCTATGTACATCCCATAGATGGCACTAGTAGGTTTATTTCATACTGTTCTACAGAGTAAATGATAAGTAGATACAGAGAATTTAGACAAATTATTTTATCGAAATAAGGAACGAGTAATCATTAAATAACGATGCGTAAATATTGAATCCACGGATAATTGTTTAGAACGGTACTCAAGGAAAATTGTATGATCGACACGAAGAATCCGACATCGCTTTTTTTGCTCGTTACAAAATGTTGGTCTCATACTAAATTGGTAATTATTGTTAATCGAATTAAAGACCAACTGTAATTTTTAGTGTCTATCGCCGCCACTAGGGGACGTTAAGAATACAAAAATAAGGCTTTTACGCTTTTTTTTAAAGCTTAATTGTAATGATGTAGGTATTTATTATACCAAATTCTTTCTCTTTTATCCTTATGCCCCTCAAGCTGTCGGATTTAAGGTCCAGTACTTCCACTGTTTCTGGTTCTTAGTCATTCTTTTCATGTCTGATAATGGTTTGCCTCTCTTGGTTCCAATCCCTTCAATCCTTTATATCCATCACTTTCTGGGTCTTCAACGCTTCCTCTTTCGTCTTCCTGTTGTCCCTGTGATCTTTTTTAGCAGTGATTATCATCTTTATTTACTATATGGCCAAACCATCTTCGTTGTTTGTTTCTATATAGTCCATTATTCCTTCTTGTCTTACAGTAGGTCCAATTTTTTAGTTAGTCTCTCGGTCCCATTTGGTCTTCCCCTCCATTCCTTTTAAGAACTGCATTTATACTGCATTCATCTTGCTTTCATGTTTTTATTTACTGTCCATGCCTCGCTGCCATATGTTAAAATCGGTCTCGCTATACAATTGTATACTTTCAATTTCACTTCCTTGTCATTACTTGTTTTTATTTTTCCCTCTGTTATTACTGAGCCCAGATATTCTACTGCTGCAACTACTTATATTGCCTTCCCCTTTATTTCTGTTTTCCTTTCTACCTCCGTTTTTTTTTTTTATTTATTAACATCATTTTTGTTTTGTTTGTGGTTATCTTCATTCCCATCTTCTCTATTTCTTCATTGCATATTTTATCCAGACCCTTCATTTTATTGTGAGTGTCCACTATAAGTATTATATTGTCTACATACATTAGACTGTCTACTTTAATTTGCATAAGTTGGCAATGTCCTATTTGCGATTGCAATTGTTGTGTTTTTGCCCTTGTATTTATTAAGATTTTGTCCATCACTGTTATAAATAGAAGCGGGCTAAGGTTATCTCCTTGTTTTATTCCGTTTATCATGTAAAACGTGCCAGTTGATTCTCCATTCACATATACTCTCCTTCCGATACATATTCTTAATATTTCTAATGAATTTTCCTGTTTTTAACTTCCGCAAATACCTTCATGTGTAGCTTTTATTTATATTACCAAAAGCATCGGCTCTTTATATCGTTCTTTCCGTTATGTTTCCTACTATATGTATATTATCTATCGTTTGTTCTTCTTGTAAGTATGCTGCTTGTTCATCGGCAAGTTTATGTCCTGTGTAGTGTATAAGTTTCTTTTGAAGAATCTTCATATACATTGTAAACACAGTATACGAAATCCAGATGGCTCAGTAGTTTTCGCAATTTCCTGTTCCTCCTTTATTGTGAATTGGTATAATTATATCGTTTTCCCAATTTTCTGGTATCAGTTCCCCCTGACATGCTTCCTAAAAATTTCGTGTAATCATATTTTTCCATTTGGGTTCATAAATTTTATCATCTCTGACTCAACGCCATCTGCTTTTCCTGCCTTTCCTAGTTTAACTGTAATAATTGCCTCTTCTACTTCTTTCGTTTCAATCTCTATTACGTTTTCCTGTTGTTCTTCATCTGTATCTTCGTATTCCTCTTGCACTTCCTGTTGGTTTCGGTTTTCTGAGAATTTTTCCTCATAGTTTTCTTTCCACACTTTTTGAATTTCCATTGCTTTTAATTCATTGTGTTTGTTTCTTATTCCTCTTACTTATTTTCCTTTATTTCCTCTTAATTTCTATACTATTCCGCAGAAATATTTATTGTTTTTCGTGTACAATTCGTCTAATTCCCACCCAAACTCTTCCCAGCATTGAGGTTTTGCTTTTCTTGCGTCTATTTTGGCTTTGTTTCTTTATATTATGTAATCTTCTCTGTGTCCCTGGTTTTTGGTGTTTATAAATTTTATCCATGCTTTTTTTCTTTTCTCTAATTGCTCTCTTTACCTTTTCGTTTCGCCATCTGGTCCTCTTAGTGTCTGGTTTAGATTTCCTAGTTCCACTAATCTGTTTGACATTTTTTTTATTAGTGTTTCATTGAATATTTTCCATATTTCTTCTACTGTCCCTTCCTTTCCTTCTAATTCTAATTTTTTTAATTCGGTATCTGTGTTTTCCTCGTATTTTTCTGCTCTGTCGGTGTCTTTTAGTTTATAAATTGGTATCCTTTCGTGTTTTTTTTACTGTTAATCTGTAATCTTTATGTCGTTTATTAATGGTCTTACTAATCTGTGTTGTGTGGAGAGTTCTGCGTCTCCTGTTGTTTTCACTTCTATTTTTTGTTCTTGTATATACCACGTAATCTATCACGCTTCTGATCCCTAGTTAGTCTGCTTCATAGGCGTACTTTTCCTCTATTACCTAATATTAAGTCGTTTCCTATGCAGAGTTCAGTAATTTCTCTTCCATTGCTATTCTGTACGTTTTCACCAAATTGATTGTCCCAGGTAGCCTAATCCTATAGTTATGTTGTTACCTACTCTTGCATTCCAGTCCCCTAAAATGTTTATTTTGTTACTCTTATTTCGCTCTATCCATCGTCCATTGCAATTTTTCGTAGAAATCGTCACTCTTATTTAATTCTGCTCCCTCTACTGGAGCGTATATTTGTATTGTGTGAAACATTTGGCCCAGGTCTACTTCTACTGCTATTATTCGCGAATTTATAGATTCTACTTTTATTACCCTTCTATTTAATCTATTGGCAACAATAATTCCTAACCCTTCTTTTCTACTTTGTCCCGGATCTATTTCTGAGTGGTATAACCTGTAATCCTTTTTTAACTTTATGTATCCTATTCCAGCGGCCTTGGTGCTACACTTCTCACATCTATGTAGATGTAGTTTCAGAAGACCAATAATACATATTATGCATGTTTACCCTACCACCACTATTAAAAGTAGCCTGGTCGATCCATAGAATTTGTGATAAAAAATTCCTGTTTTCGCGGAATCATCCCTATCAGCCATTCACAAAAATTTATTCTGTGATCAAAATCATCTCCGTTTAGGACCTTGTGCAAAACTATATGGTAGGGGTATAGTCCAAAAATAAAAAGTAACGCGCATATAGTAATGTGTGTGTCTATTAGAAATCATGTGCTTTTAATAAGTGTCGAACAGTAGCTCGAGTTATTCCCAGTGTGTGTGTGTGTGTGTGTGTGTGTGTGTGTGTGTGTGTGTGTGTGTGTGTGTGTGTGTGTGTGTGTGTCTGTGTCTGTGTCTGTGTCTGTGTCTGTGTTCGTGTCTGTGTCTGTGTCTGTGTCTGTTCAGTTCTGTGTCTGTGTCTGTGTCTGTGTCTGTTCGTGTCTGTGTCTGTGTCTGTGTCTGTGTCTGTGTCTGTGTCTGTGTCTGTGTCTGTGT
>JARFJB010002184.1:717500-727500 GCA_036346205.1 Vesta saturnalis
TGTCCGTGTCTGTCCGTCTGTGTCTGTGTCTGTGTCTGTGTCTGTGTCTGTGTCTGTGTCTGTGTCTGTGTCTGTGTCTGTGTCTGTGTCTGTGTCTGTGTCTGTGTCTGTGTCTGTGTCTGTGTCTGTGTCTGTGTCTGTGTCTGTGTCTGTGTCTGTGTCTGTGTCTGTGTCTGTGTCTGTGTCTGTGTTCAGTCTGTGTCTGTGTCTGTGTCTGTGTCTGTGTCTGTGTCTGTGTCTGTGTCTGTGTGTGTCTGTGTCTGTGTCTGTGTCTGTGTCTCTGTGTTCAGTTCAGTCTGTGTCTGTGTCTGTGTCAGGTTCAGTCTGTGTCTGTGTCTGTGTCTGTGTCCGTGTCTGTGTCCGTGTCGTCCGTGTCCGTGTCCGTGTCCGTGTCTGTGTCCGTGTGTCCGTGTCCGTGTCCGTGTCTGTGTCCGTGTCGGTGTCGGTGTCTGTGTCTGTGTCGGTGTCCGTCTCTGGTGTCTGTGTCTGTGTCTGTGTCTGTGTCTGTGTCTGTGTCTGTGTCTGTGTCTGTGTCTGTGTTCAGGTCTGTGTCTGTGTCTGTGTCTGTGTCTGTGTCTGTCTGTGTCTGTGTTCAGTGTCTGTGTCTGTGTCTGTGTCTGTGTCTGTGTCTGTGTCTGTCTGTGTCTGTGTCTGTGTCTGTGTCTGTGTCTGTGTCTGTGTCTGTGTCTGTGTCTGTGTCTGTGTCTGTGTTCAGGTTCAGTCTGTGTCTGTGTCTGTGTCTGTGTCTGTGTCTGTGTCTGTGTCTGTGTCTGTGTCTGTGTCTGTGTCTGTGTCTGTGTCTGTGTCTGTGTCTGTGTTCTGTTCTGTCTCTGTCTGTGTCTGTGTCTGTGTCTGTGTCTGTGTCTGTGTCTGTTTCTGTGTCAGTTCGTGTCTGTGTCTGTGTCTGTGTCTGTGTCTGTCTGTGTCTGTGTCTGTGTCTGTGTCTGTGTCTGTGTCTGTGTCTGTGTCTGTGTCTGTGTTCAGTCTGTGTCTGCGTTCAGGTTCAGTTCGTGTCTGTGTCTGTGTCTGTGTCTGTGTCTGCGTCTGCGTTCTGTGTCTGCGTGTCTGTTCAGGTTCGGTTCAGCGTTCTGTGTCTGCGTTCAGGTTCGTGTCTGTTCTGCGTCTGTGTCTGTGTCTGCGTCTGTGTCTGTCTGTGTCTGTGTCTGTGTCTGTGTCTGTGTTCAGTTCTGTCTGTGTCTGTGTTCTGTCTGTGTTCAGGTTCTGGTTCAGGTTCTGTGTCTGTGTCTGTGTCTGTGTTCGTCTGTGTCTGTGTCTGTGTCTGTGTCTGTGTCTGTGTCTGTGTCTGTGTCTGTGTCTGTGTCTGTGTCTGTGTCTGTGTCTGTGTCTGTGTCAGTCTGTGTCTGTGTCTGTGTCTGTGTCTGTGTCTGTGTCTGTGTCTGTGTCTGTGTCTGTGTCTGTGTCTGTGTCTGTGTCTGTGTCTGTGTCTGTGTCTGTGTTCAGTGTCTGTGTCTGTGTCTGTGTGTCTGTGTCTGTGTCTGTGTGTCTGTGTCTGTGTCTGTGTTCGTGTCTGTCTGTGTCTGTGTCTGTGTCTGTGTCTGTGTCTGTCTGTGTCTGTGTTCAGTCTGTGTCTGTGTCTGTGTCTGTGTCTGTGTCTGTGTCTGTGTCTGTGTCTGTGTCTGTGTCTGTTCAGTCTGTCTGTTCAGTTCTGTGTTCGTGTCTGTGTCTGTGTCTGTGTCTGTTCTGTTCTGTTCTGTTCTGTTCGTGTCTGTGTCTGTGTCTGTTCGTGTCTGTGTCTGTGTCTGTGTCTGTGTCTGTGTCTGTGTCTGTGTCTGTGTCTGTTCTGGTTCAGTTCAGTGTCTGTTCTGTTCTGTTCTGTGTCTGTTCTGTGTGTTCTGTTCTGTGTCTGTGTCTGTGTCTGTCTGTTCGGTGTCTGTGTTCAGTCTGTGTCAGTCTGTGTCTGTGTCTGTGTTCAGTCTGTGTCTGTGTCTGTGTCTGTCTGTGTCTGTGTCTGTGTCTGTGTCTGTCTGTGTGTTCAGTCTGTGTCTGTGTCTGTGTCTGTGTCTGTGTTCAGTCTGTGTCTGTGTTCAGTCTGTGTCTGTGTCTGTGTCTGTGTCTGTGTCTGTGTCTGTGTCTGTGTTCAGGTTCGTGTCTGGTTCAGTTCTGTCTGTGTCTGTGTCTGTGTCTGTGTCTGTGTTCGTGCTGTGTCTGTGTTCGTGTCTGTGTCTGTGTCTGTGTCTGTGTCTGTTCAGTCTGTGTCTGTGTCTGTTCGTGTCTGTGTCTGTGTTCGTGTCTGTGTCTGTGTCTGTGTCTGTTCGTTCTGTTCTGGTCTGTGTCTGTGTGTTCTGTTCTGTGTCTGTGTCTGTGTCTGTGTTCGTGTCTGTGTCTGTGTCTGTGTCTGTGTCTGTGTCTGTGTTCGTGTCTGTGTCTGTGTTCAGTCTGTGTCTGTGTCTGTGTCTGTTCTGTGTCTGTGTCTGTGCCTGTGTCTGTTCAGTTCTGTTCGTCTGTGTCTGTGTCTGTGTCTGTGTCTGTGTCTGTGTCTCAGTTCTGTTCAGTCTGTGTCTGTGTCTGTCTGTGTCTGTGTCTGTGTCTGTGTCTGTGTCTGTGTCTGTGTTCAGTCTGTGTCTGTGTCTGTGTCTGTGTCTGTGTCTGTGTCTGTGTCTGTGTCAGTCTGTGTCTGTGTCTGTGTCTGTGTTCGTGTCTGTGTCTGTGTCTGTGTCTGTGTCTGTGTCTGTGTCTGGGTTCATGTCTGTGTCTGTGTCTGTGTCTGTGTCTGTGTCTGTGTCTGTGTCTGTCTGTGTCTGTGTTCAGTCTGTGTCTGTGTTCAGTCTGTGTCTGTGTCTGTGTCTGTGTCTGTGTCTGTGTCTGTGTCTGTGTCTGTCTGTGTCTGTGTCTGTGTCTGTGTCTGTGTCTGTGTCTGTGTCTGTGTCTGTGTCTGTGTCTGTGTCTGTGTCTGTGTCTGTGTCTGTGTCTGTGTCTGTGTCTGTGTGTCTGTGTGTCTGTGTCTGTGTCTGTGTCTGTGTCTGTTCTGTTCTGTGTCTGTGTCTGTGTCTGTGTCTGTGTTCAGTTCTGTGTCTGTGTCTGTGTCTGTGTCTGTTCTGTTCAGTTCAGTCTGTGTCTGTGTCTGTGTCTGTGTCTGTGTCTGTGTCTGTGTCTGTGTCTGTGTCTGTGTCTGTGTCTGTGTCTGTGTCCGTGTCTGTGTCTGTGTCTGTGTCTGTGTCTGTGTCTGTGTCTGTGTCTGTGTCTGTGTCTGTGTCTGTTCAGTTCGTGTCTGTGTGTCTGTGTCTGTGTCTGTGTCTGTGTCTGTGTCTGTGTCTGTGTCTGTGTCTGTGTCTGTGTCTGTGTCTGTGTCTGTGTCTGTGTCTGTGTCTGTGTCTGTGTCTGTGTGTTCAGTTCGTGTCTGTGTCTGTGTCTGTGTCTGTGTTCAGTCTGTGTCTGTGTTCAGTGTGTCTGTGTCTGTGTCTGTGTCTGTGTCTGTGTCTGTGTTCAGTCTGTGTCTGTGTCTGTGTCTGTGTCTGTGTCTGTGTTCAGGTTCTGTTCTGTGTCTGTGTCTGTGTTCAGTTCTGTGTCTGTGTCTGTCGTGTCTGTGTCTGTGTCTGTCTGTGTCTGTGTCTGGTTCAGTGTCTGTGTCTGTGTCAGTGTCTGTTCAGGTTCTGTGTCTGTCTGTGTCTGTGTGTCTGTGTTCAGTCTGTGTCTGTGTCTGTGTCTGTGTCTGTGTCTGTGTCTGTGTCTGTGTCTGTGTCGTGTTCAGGTTCGTGTCTGTGTCTGTGTCTGTGTCTGTGTCTCAGTTCGTGTCTGTGTTCGTTCTGTGGTTCTTCGGTCTGTGTCTGTGTCTGTGTCTGTGTCTGGTTCAGTGTCTGTGTCTGGTTCAGTGTCTGGTGTCTGGTTCAGGTTCAGTGTCTGTGTCTGTGTCTGTGTCTGGTTCGGTTCGCGTTCAGGTCTGTGTCTGTGTCTGTGTCTGTGTCTGCAGTGTGTTCTGTGTCTGGTTGGTTCTGTGTCTGCGTTCTGGTTCAGGCCTGTGTCTGCAGGTTCAGGTCTGTGGTCTGTGTCTGTGTCTGTGTCTGTGGTGTCTGTGTCTGCGTTCAGGTTCAGGTTCAGGTCTGTGTCTGTGTCTGTCTGCGTGTGTGTCTGTGTCTGCGTTCAGCGTCTGTGTCTGTGTCTGTGTCTGTGTCTGTGTCTGTGGTTCAGGTGTGTCTGTGTCTGTGTCTGCGGTTCTGTTCTGTCTGTGTCTGTGTTCAGTCTGTGTCTGTGTCTGGTCTGTGTCTGCAGGTTCAGGTTGGTCTGTGTCTGTGTCTGTGTCTGCGTCTGTGTCTGTGTCTGTGTCGTGTTCAGCCAGGTCTGTGTCTGTGTCTGTGTCTGTGTCTGTGTCTGTGTCTGTGTCTGTGTCTGTGTCTGTGTCAGGTCTGTGTCTGTGTCTGTGTCTGTGTCTGTGTCTGTTTTCTGTGTCTGTGTCTGTGTCTGTGTCTGTGTCTGTGTCTGTGTTCTGTGTCTGTGTCTGTGTCTGTGTCTGTGTCTGTGGGTTCTGTGTCTGTGTCTGTGTGTTCGTGTCTGTGTCTGCGTGCGTCTGTGTCTGTGTCTGCGTTCGTCTGTGTCTGTGTCTGTGTCTGTGTCTGTGTCTGTGTCTGTGTTCGTGTCTGTGTCTGTGTCTGTGTCTGTGCCTGTGTCTGTGTCTGTGTCTGTGTCTGTCTGTGTCTGTGTCTGTGTCTGTGTTCAGTTCGTGTCAGGTTCAGTCTGTGTCTGTGTCTGTGTCTGTGTCTGTGTCTGTGTTCGTGTCTGTGTCTGTGTGTCTGTGTCTGTGTCTGTGTGTCTGTGTCTGTGTCTGTGTCTGTGTTCAGTCTGTGTCTGTGTCTGTGTCTGTGTCTGTGTCTGTGTCCGTGTCTGTGTCTGTGTGTCTGTGTCTGTGTCTGTGTCTGTGTCTGTGTCTGTGTTCAGTCTGTGTCTGTGTCTGTGTCTGTGTCTGTGTCTGTGTCTGTGTCTGTGTCTGTGTCTGTGTCTGTGTCTGTGTCTGTGTCTGTGTCTGTGTCTGTGTTCAGTTCAGTTCTGTGTCTGTCTGTGTCTGTGTCTGTGTCTGTGTCTGTGTCTGTGTCTGTGTCTGTGTCTGTGTCTGTGTCTGTGTCTGTGTCTGTGTCTGTGTCTGTGTCTGTGTCTGTGTCTGTGTCTGTGTTCAGTCTGTGTCTGTGTTCTGTCTGTGTCTGTGTCTGTGTCTGTGTCTGTGTCTGTGTCTGTGTGTCTGTGTCTGTGTCTGTGTCTGTGTCTGTGTCTGTGTCTGTGTTCGTGTCTGTGTCTGTGTCTGTGTCTGTGTCTGTGTCTGTGTTCTGTTCTGTGTCTGTGTCTGTGTTCGTGTCTGTGTCTGTGTCTGTGTCTGTGTCTGTTCTGTGTTCAGTCTGTTCTGTTCTGTGTCTGTGTCGTGTTGTTCTGTTCTGTGTCTGTGTCTGTTCTGTGTCTGTGTCTGTGTTCAGTGTTCAGTCTGTGTCTGTGTCTGTGTCTGTGTCTGTGTCTGTGTTCGTGTGTCTGTGTCTGTGTCCGTGTCTGTGTCTGTGTCTGTGTCTGTGTCTGTGTCTGTGTTCATCTGTGTCTGTGTCTGTGTCTGTGTCTGTGTCTGTGTCTGTGTCTGTGTCTGTGTTCAGTCTGTGTCTGTGTCTGTGTCTGTGTCTGTGTCTGTGTCTGTGTCTGTGTCTGTGTCTGTGTTCTGTGTCTGTGTCTGTGTTCAGTCTGTGTCTGTGTCTGTGTTCAGGTTCGTGTCTGTGTCTGTGTCTGTGTCTGTGTTCTGTGTCTGTGTCTGTGTCTGTGTCTGTGTCTGTGTTCTGTGTCTGTGTCTGTGTTCGTCTGTCTGTGTCTGTGTGTCTGTGTCTGTGTCTGTGTCTGTGTCTGTGTCTGTGTCTGTGTCTGTGTCTGTGTCTGTGTTCTGTGTCTGTGTCTGTGTCTGTGTGTTCAGTGTCTGTGTCTGTTCTGTGTTCAGTTCGTGTCTGTGTCTGTGTCGTGTCTGTGTCTGTGTTCAGTTCGTGTCTGTGTCTGTGTCTGTGTCTGTGTCTGTGTCTGTGTCTGTTCAGTCTGTGTTCTGTGTCTGTGTCTGTCTGTCTGTGTCTGTGTCTGTGTTCAGGTCTGTGTTCAGGTCTGTGTCTGTTCGTGTTCAGGTTCGTGTTCTGTTCTGTGTCTGTGTCTGTGTCTGTGTCTGTGTCTGTGTCTGTCTGTGTCTGTGTCTGTGTCTGTGTCTGTGTCTGTGTCTGTGTCTGTGTCTGTGTCTGTGTCTGTGTCTGTGTCTGTGTCTGTGTTCAGTCTGTGTCTGTGTCTGTGTCTGTGTCTGTGTCTGTGTCTGTCTGTGTCAGGTGTCTGTGTCTGTGTCTGTGTCAGGTCTGTGTCTGTGTCTGTGTCTGTGTCTGTGTCTGTGTCTGTGTCTGTGTCTGTGTCTGTGTCTGTGTCTGTGTCTGTGTCTGTGTCTGTCTGTGTCTGTGTTCAGTCTGTGTCTGTGTCTGTGTCTGTGTCTGTGTCTGTGTCTGTGTCTGTGTCTGTGTCTGTGTCTGTGTCTGTGTTCAGTCTGTGTCTGTGTCTGTGTTGTCTGTGTCTGTGTCTGTGTTCTGCCCGTGTCTGTCTGTGTCTGTGTCTGTGTCTGTGTCTGTGTCTGTGTTCAGTTCGTGTCTGTGTTCAGGTTCGTGTCTGTGTCTGTGTCTGTGTCTGTGTCTGTTCAGTCTGTGTCTGTGTCTGTTCTGTGTCTGTGTTCGTGTTCTGTTCTGTCTGTGTGTGTCTGTGTCCGTGTCTGTGTCTGTGTCTGTGTCTGTGTCTGTGTCTGTGTCTGTGTCTGTGTCTGTGTCTGGTTCGTGTCTGTCTCTGTGTCTGTGTCTGTCTGTGTCTGTGTCTGTGTCTGTGTCTGTGTCTGTGTCTGTGTCTGTGTCTGTGTCTGTGTCTGTGTCTGTGTCTGTGTCTGTGTTCAGTCTGTGTCTGTGTCTGTGTCTGTGTCTGTGTCTGTGTCTGTGTCTGTGTCTGTGTTCAGTCTGTGTCTGTGTCTGTGTCTGTGTCTGTGTCTGTGTCTGTGTCTGTGTCTGTGTCTGTGTCTGTGTCTGTGTCTGTGTCTGTGTCTGTGTCTGTGTCTGTGTCTGTGTCTGTGTCTGTGTCTGTGTCTGTGTCTGTGTCTGTGTCTGTGTCTGTTCTGTTCTGTTCTGTCTGTGTCCGTGTTCAGGTTCTGTCAGTTCTGTTCTGTGTCTGTGTCTGTGTCTGTGTTCAGGTTGTGTCTGTGTCTGTGTCTGTGTCAGTCTGTGTCTGTGTCCTGTGTGTCTGTGTCTGTTCGTGTCTGTGTTCTGTCTGTGTCTGTGTCTGTGTCTGTGTCTGTGTCTGTGTCTGTGTCTGTGTCTGTGTTCAGTCTGTGTTCAGGTTCAGGTTCAGTTCTGTGTCTGTGTCTGTGTCTGTCTGTGTCTGTGTCTGTGTCTGTGTCTGTGGTGTCTGTGTCTGTGTCTGTGTCTGTGTCTGTGTGTCTGTGTCTGTGTCTGTGTCTGTGTCTGTGTCTGTGTTCAGTCTGTGTCTGTGTTCAGTCTGTGTCTGTGTCTGTGTCTGTGTCTGTGTCTGTGTCTGTGTCTGTGTCTGTGTGTCTGTGTCTGTGTTCTGTCTGTGTCTGTGTCTGTGTGTCTGTGTCTGTGTCTGTGTCTGTGTCTGTGTCTGTGTCTGTGTCTGTGTCTGTGTCTGTGTTCAGTTCGTGTCTGTGTCTGTGTCTGTTCTGTTCTGTGTCTGTGTCTGTGTCTGTGTTCTGTTCTGTCTGTGTCTGTTCAGTCTGTGTCGTCTGTGTCTGTGTCTGTTCTGTGTCTGTGTCTGTGTTCAGGTTCAGTTCTGTTCTGTTCTGTGTCTGTGTCTGTTCTGTTCAGGCAGTCTGTCTGTTCTGTTCTGTTCAGTTCTGTTCAGTGTCTGTGTCTGTGTCTGTCTGTGTCTGTGTCGTGTCTGTCGTCTGTGTCTGTCAGGTGTCTGTGTCGTGTCTGTGTCTGTGTCGGTGTCGTGTCGTGTCGTGTCTGTGTCTGTGTCTGTGTCGTGTCGTGTCTGTCTGTGTCGTGTCGTGTCTGTGTCCGTGTCTGTGTCTGTGTCTGTGTCTGTGTCGTGCTGGTCTGTGGTGTCTGTGTCTGTGTCTGTGTCTGTCTCAGTGTCTGTGTCTGTGTCTGTGTCTGTGTTCAGGTCTGTGTCTGTGTCTGTGTGTGTCTGTTCTGTGTCTGTGTCTGTGTTCGTGTCTGTGTCTGTGTCTGTGTTCTGGTTCAGTTCAGGTCTGTGTCTGTGTCTGTGTCTGTGTCTGTGTCTGGTTCAGGTTCTGTGTCTGTGTCTGTGTCTGTTCGTGCCTGTGTCTGTGTCTGGTTCAGTTCTGTTCAGGTTCGTGTGTGTCTGTGTCTGGTTCAGGTTCAGGTCTGTGTCTGTGGTCTGTGTCTGTGTCTGTGTCTGGTTCGCGTCTGTGTCTGTGTCTGCGTTCAGGTTCAGGTCTGTTCTGTGTCTGTGTCTGTTTGCGTCTGTGTCTGTGTCTGTGTCTGTGTTCAGGTCTGTGTCTGCGTTCGTCTGTGTCTGTGTCTGTGTCTGTGTCTGTGTTCAGGTTCAGTGTCTGCGTTCAGGTCTGCGTTCTGCGTCTGCGTTCTGTGTCTGTGTTGGTTCAGGTTCGGTTCAGGTTCAGGTCTGTGTCTCGGTCTGTGTCTGTGTCTGTGGTGTCTGTGTTCCGTGTCTGTGTCTGTGTCTGCGTTGTGTCTGTGTCTGTGGTTCTGTGTCTGTGTCTGTGTCTGTGTCGGTTCGTCTGTGTCTGTGTCTGTGTCTGTGTCTGTGTCTGCGTTCAGGTTCAGGTTCTGTGTCTGCGGTTCAGGTCTGTGTCTGTGTCTGTTCAGGTCTGCGTTCGGTTCAGGTTCAGGTTCAGGTCTGCGTTCTGTGTCTGCGTTCAGTGTCTGTGTCTGGTTCTGTGTCTGTGTTCAGTTCAGGTCTGTGTCTGTGTCTGTGTCTGTGTCTGGTTCAGGTTCAGGTGTCTGGTCTGCGTTCGGTTGTGTCTGTGTCTGTGTCTGTGTTCTGTTCAGGTTCTGTGTCTGCGTTCAGTCTGTGTCTGTGTCTGTGTCTGTGTCTGTTTGTGTTCAGGTTCAGGTTCGTGTCTGTGTCTGTGTCTGTGTCTGTGTCTGTGTCTGTGTCTGTGTCTGTGTCTGTGTCTGTGTCTGTGTCTGTGTCTGTGTCTGTGTCTGTGTCTGTGTCTGTGTTCAGTCTGTGTGTCTGTGTCTGTGTCTGTGTCTGTGTTCAGTCTGTGTCTGTCGTCAGGTCTGTGTCTGTGTCTGTGAGTGTCTGTGTCTGTGTCTGTGTCTGTGTCTGTGTCTGTGTCTGTGTTCAGTCTGTGTCTGTGTGTCTGTCTGTGTCTGTGTTCAGTCTGTCTGTCTGTGTTCAGGTTCTGTGTCTGTGTCTGTGTCTGTGTCTGTGTCTGTGTCTGTGTCTGTGTCTGTGTCTGTGTCTGTGTTCAGGTCTGTGTTCAGTCTGTGTCTGTGTCTGTGTCTGTGTTCCGTGTCTGTGTCTGTGTTCAGGTTCGTGTCTGTGTCTGTGTCTGTGTCTGTGTCTGTGTCTGTGTTCTGGTTCTGTGTCTGTGTCTGTGTCTGTGTCTGTGTCTGTCTGTGTCAGGTTCTGTGTCTGTGTCTGTGTCTGTCTGTTCGTCTGTGTCTGTGTCTGTGTCTGTTCAGTTCTGTGTTCGTCTGTGTCTGTGTCTGTGTTCAGGTTCTGTTCTGTTCAGGTTCAGGTTCAGGTCTGTGTCTGTGTCTGTGTCTGTGTCTGTGTGTCTGTGTCTGTGTCTGTGTCTGTGTCTGTGTCTGTGTCTGTGTGTGTGTGTGTGTGTGTGTGTGTGTGTGTGTGTGTGTGTCTGTGTCTGTGTCTGTGTTCAGTTCAGGTCTGTGTCTGTGTTCAGTCTGTGTCTGTGTCTGTGTTCAGTTCAGTCTGTGTCTGTGTCTGTGTCTGTGTCTGTGTCTGTGTCTGTGTGTGTGTGTGTGTGTGTGTGTGTGTGTGTGTGTGTGTGTGTGTTCAGTGTGTGTGTGTGTGTGTGTGTGTGTGTGTGTGTGTGTGTGTC
>JARFJB010002184.1:730000-742500 GCA_036346205.1 Vesta saturnalis
GTGTCTGTGTCTGTGTTCAGTGTCTGTGTCTGTGTCTGGTCTGTCTGTGTCTGTGTCTGTGTCTGTGTCTGTGTCTGTGTCTGTTTGTGTCTGTGTCTGTGTTCAGTCTGTTCGTGTCTGTGTGTCTGTGTCTGTGTTCAGGTCTGCTCGTATTTTTCTGCTCTGTCGGTGTCTTTTAGTTTATAAATTGGTATCCTTTCGTGTTTTTTACTGTTAATCTGTAATCTTTATGTCGTTTATTAATGGTCTTACTAATCTGTGTTGTATGGAGAGTTCTGCGTCTCCTGTTGTTTTCACTTCTATTTTTGTTCTTGTATATACCACGTAATCTATCACGCTTCTGATCCCTAGTTAGTCTGCTTCATAGGCGTACTTTTCCTCTATTACCTAATATTAAGTCGTTTCCTATGCAGAGTTCAGTAATTTCTCTTCCATTGCTATTCTGTACGTTTTCACCAAATTGATTGTCCCAGGTAGCCTAATCCTATAGTTATGTTGTTACCTACTCTTGCATTCCAGTCCCCTAAAATGTTTATTTTGTTACTCTTATTTCGCTCTATCCATCGTCCATTGCAATTTTTCGTAGAAATCGTCACTCTTATTTAATTCTGCTCCCTCTACTGGAGCGTATATTTGTATTGTGTGAAACATTTGGCCCAGGTCTACTTCTACTGCTATTATTCGCGAATTTATAGATTCTACTTTTATTACCCTTCTATTTAATCTATTGGCAACAATAATTCCTAACCCTTCTTTTCTACTTTGTCCCGGATCTATTTCTGAGTGGTATAACCTGTAATCATTTTTAACTTTATGTATCCTATTCCAGCGGCCTTGGTGCTACACTTCTCACATCTATGTAGATGTAGTTTCAGAAGACCAATAATACATATTATGCATGTTTACCCTACCACCACTATTAAAAGTAGCCTGGTCGATCCATAGAATTTGTGATAAAAATTCTGTTTTCGCGGAATCATCCCTATCAGCCATTCACAAAAATTTATTCTGTGATCAAAATCATCTCCGTTTAGGACCTTGTGCAAAACTATATGGTAGGGGTATAGTCCAAAAATAAAAAGTAACGCATATAGTAATGTGTGTGTCTATTAGAAATCATGTGCTTTTAATAAGTGTCGAACAGTAGCTCGAGTTATTCCCAGTGTGTGTGTGTGTGTGTGTGTGTGTGTGTGTGTGTGTGTGTGTGTGTGTGTGTGTGTGTGTGTGTGTGTGTGTGTGTGTGTCTGTGTCTGTGTCTGTGTTCGTGTCTGTGTCTGTGTCTGTGTCTGTTCAGTTCTGTGTCTGTGTCTGTGTCTGTGTCTGTTCGTGTCTGTGTCTGTGTCTGTGTCTGTGTCTGTGTCTGTGTCTGTGTCTGTGTCTGTGTCTGTGTCTGTGTCTGTGTCTGTGTCTGTGTCTGTGTCTGTGTCTGTGTCTGTGTCTGTGTCTGTGTCTGTGTCTGTGTCTGTGTCTGTGTCTGTGTCTGTGTTCAGTTCAGTCTGTGTCTGTGTCTGTGTCTGTGTCTGTGTTCAGTCTGTGTCTGTGTCTGTGTCTGTGTCTGTTCTGTGTCTGTGTCTGTGTCTGTGTCTGTGTCTGTGTCTGTGTCTGTCTGTGTCTGTGTTCAGGTCTGTGTCTGTGTCTGTGTTCAGTCTGTGTCTGTGTCTGTGTCTGTGTCTGTGTCTGTGTCTGTGTCTGTGTCTGTGTTCAGTGTGTCTGTGTCTGTGTTCTGTCTGTGTCTGTGTCTGTGTCTGTGTCTGTGTCTGTGTCGTTGTCTGTGTCTTCGTCTGTGTCTGTGTCTGTGTCTGTGTCTGTGTTCTTCAGTTCAGTGTGTCTGTGTCTGTGTCTGTGTCTGTGTCTGTGTCTGTGTCTGTGTCTGTGTCTGTGTCTGTGTCTGTGTCTGTGTCTGTGTCTGTGTTCGTCTGTGTCTGTGTCTGTGTCTGTGTTCAGGTCTGTCTGTGTCTGTGTCTGTGTCTGTGTCTGTGTCTGTGTCTGTGTCTGTCTGTGTCTGTGTCTGTGTCTGTCTGTGTTCAGTCTGTGTCTGTGTCTGTGTCTGTGTCTGTCTGGTCTGTGTCTGTGTCTGTGTCTGTGTCTGTGTCTGTGTCTGTGTCTGTCTGTGTCTGTGTTCAGTCTGTGTCTGTGTCTGTGTCTGTGTCTGTGTCTGTGTCTGTGTCTGTGTCTGTGTCTGTGTCTGTGTCTGTGTGTCTGTGTCTGTGTCTGTGTCTGTGTCTGTGTCTGTGTCTGTGTCTGTGTCTGTGTCTGTCTGTCTGTTCGTCTGTGTCTGTGTCTGTGTCTGTGTCTGTGTCTGTGTCTGTGTCTGTGTCTGTGTCTGTGTCTGTGTCTGTGTCTGTGTCTGTGTCTGTGTCTGTGTCTGTGTCTGTGTCTGTGTCTGTGTCTGTGTCTGTGTGTGTCTGTGTTCAGTCTGTGTCTGTGTCTGTGTCTGTGTCTGTGTCTGTGTCTGTGTCTGTGTTCAGTGTCTGTGTTCAGTCTGTCTGTGTCTGTGTCTGTGTCTGTGTCTGTGTCTGTGTCTGTGTCTGTGTCTGTGTCTGTGTCTGTGTTCAGTCTGTGTCTGTGTCTGTGTCTGTGTCTGTGTCTGTGTCTGTGTCTGTGTCTGTGTTCAGTCTGTGTCTGTGTCTGTGTGTCTGTGTCTGTGTCTGTGTCTGTGTCTGTGTCTGTGTCTGTGTCTGTGTCTGTGTCTGTGTCTGTGTCTGTGTCTGTGTCTGTCTGTGTCTGTGTCAGTCTGTGTCTGTGTCTGTGTCTGTGTCTGTGTCTGTGTCTGTGTCTGTGTCTGTGTCTGTGTTCTGTGTCTGTGTCTGTGTCTGTGTCTGTGTCTGTGTCTGTGTCTCTGTGTCTGTGTCTGTGTCTGTGTCTGTGTTCAGTCTGTGTCTGTGTCTGTGTCTGAGGTCTGTGTCTGTGTCTGTGTCTGTGTTCGTGTCTGTGTCTGTGTCTGTGTCTGTGTCTGTGTCTGTGTCTGTGTCTGTGTCTGTGTTCTGTGTCTGTGTCTGTGTCTGTGTCTGTGTCTGTGTCTGTGTTCAGGTTCAGGTTCAGGTTCTGTGTCTGTGTCTGTGTTCAGTGTCTGTGTCTGTGTCTGTGTCTGTGTCTGTGTCTGTGTCTGTGTCTGTGTCTGTGTCTGTGTCTGTGTCTGTGTCTGTGTCTGTGTTCTGTGTCTGTGTCTGTTGTCTGTGTCTGTGTCTGTGTCTGTGTCTGTGTCTGTGTCTGTGTCTGTGTCTGTGTCTGTTCAGGTTCTGTGTCTGTGTCTGTGTCTGTGTCTGTGTCTGTGTCTGTGTCTGTGTCTGTGTCTGTGTCTGTGTCTGTTCTGTGTCTGTCTGTGTCTGTGTCTGTGTCTGTGTCTGTGTCTGTGTCTGTGTCTGTGTCTGTGTGTCTGTGTCTGTGTCTGTGTCTGCGTTCGCGTCTGTGTCTGCGTGTCTCAGTCTGTGTCTGTGTCTGTGTCTGCGGTCAGTGTCTGTGTCTGTGTCTGCGTTCTGTTCAGGTCTGTGTCTGTGTCTGTGTCTGTGTCTGTTCAGTCTGTGTCTGTGTCTGTTCGTGTCTGTGTCTGTGTCTGTGTCTGTGTCCGTGTCTGTGTCTGTGTTCCGTGTGTCTGTGTCTGTCTGTGTCTGTGTCTGTGTCTGTCTGTGTTCGTGTCTGTGTCTGTGTCTGTGTCTGTGTCTGTGTCTGTGTCTGTGTCTGTGTCTGTGTCTGTGTCTGTGTCTGTGTCTGTGTCTGTGTCTGTGTCTGTGTCTGTGTCTGTGTTCCGTGTCTGTGTCTGTGTCTGTGTCTGTGTCTGTGTCTGTGTTCAGGTTCGTGTCTGTGTCTGTGTCTGTGTGTCTGTGTCTGTGTCTGTGTCTGTGTCTGTGTCTGTGTCTGTGTCTGTGTCTGTGTGTCTGTGTCTGTGTCCGTGTCTGTCCGTCTGTGTCTGTGTCTGTGTCTGTGTCTGTGTCTGTGTCTGTGTCTGTGTCTGTGTCTGTGTCTGTGTCTGTGTCTGTGTCTGTGTCTGTGTCTGTGTCTGTGTCTGTGTCTGTGTCTGTGTCTGTGTCTGTGTCTGTGTCTGTGTCTGTGTCTGTGTCTGTGTCTGTGTCTGTGTTCAGTCTGTGTCTGTGTCTGTGTCTGTGTCTGTGTCTGTGTCTGTGTCTGTGTCTGTGTGTGTCTGTGTCTGTGTCTGTGTCTGTGTCTCTGTGTTCAGTTCAGTCTGTGTCTGTGTCTGTGTCAGGTTCAGTCTGTGTCTGTGTCTGTGTCTGTGTCCGTGTCTGTGTCCGTGTCGTCCGTGTCCGTGTCCGTGTCCGTGTCTGTGTCCGTGTGTCCGTGTCCGTGTCCGTGTCTGTGTCCGTGTCGGTGTCGGTGTCTGTGTCTGTGTCGGTGTCCGTCTCTGGTGTCTGTGTCTGTGTCTGTGTCTGTGTCTGTGTCTGTGTCTGTGTCTGTGTCTGTGTCTGTGTTCAGGTCTGTGTCTGTGTCTGTGTCTGTGTCTGTGTCTGTCTGTGTCTGTGTTCAGTGTCTGTGTCTGTGTCTGTGTCTGTGTCTGTGTCTGTGTCTGTCTGTGTCTGTGTCTGTGTCTGTGTCTGTGTCTGTGTCTGTGTCTGTGTCTGTGTCTGTGTCTGTGTCTGTGTTCAGGTTCAGTCTGTGTCTGTGTCTGTGTCTGTGTCTGTGTCTGTGTCTGTGTCTGTGTCTGTGTCTGTGTCTGTGTCTGTGTCTGTGTCTGTGTCTGTGTCTGTGTTCTGTTCTGTCTCTGTCTGTGTCTGTGTCTGTGTCTGTGTCTGTGTCTGTGTCTGTTTCTGTGTCAGTTCGTGTCTGTGTCTGTGTCTGTGTCTGTGTCTGTCTGTGTCTGTGTCTGTGTCTGTGTCTGTGTCTGTGTCTGTGTCTGTGTCTGTGTCTGTGTTCAGTCTGTGTCTGCGTTCAGGTTCAGTTCGTGTCTGTGTCTGTGTCTGTGTCTGTGTCTGCGTCTGCGTTCTGTGTCTGCGTGTCTGTTCAGGTTCGGTTCAGCGTTCTGTGTCTGCGTTCAGGTTCGTGTCTGTTCTGCGTCTGTGTCTGTGTCTGCGTCTGTGTCTGTCTGTGTCTGTGTCTGTGTCTGTGTCTGTGTTCAGTTCTGTCTGTGTCTGTGTTCTGTCTGTGTTCAGGTTCTGGTTCAGGTTCTGTGTCTGTGTCTGTGTCTGTGTTCGTCTGTGTCTGTGTCTGTGTCTGTGTCTGTGTCTGTGTCTGTGTCTGTGTCTGTGTCTGTGTCTGTGTCTGTGTCTGTGTCTGTGTCTGTGTCAGTCTGTGTCTGTGTCTGTGTCTGTGTCTGTGTCTGTGTCTGTGTCTGTGTCTGTGTCTGTGTCTGTGTCTGTGTCTGTGTCTGTGTCTGTGTCTGTGTCTGTGTTCAGTGTCTGTGTCTGTGTCTGTGTGTCTGTGTCTGTGTCTGTGTGTCTGTGTCTGTGTCTGTGTTCGTGTCTGTCTGTGTCTGTGTCTGTGTCTGTGTCTGTGTCTGTCTGTGTCTGTGTTCAGTCTGTGTCTGTGTCTGTGTCTGTGTCTGTGTCTGTGTCTGTGTCTGTGTCTGTGTCTGTGTCTGTTCAGTCTGTCTGTTCAGTTCTGTGTTCGTGTCTGTGTCTGTGTCTGTGTCTGTTCTGTTCTGTTCTGTTCTGTTCGTGTCTGTGTCTGTGTCTGTTCGTGTCTGTGTCTGTGTCTGTGTCTGTGTCTGTGTCTGTGTCTGTGTCTGTGTCTGTTCTGGTTCAGTTCAGTGTCTGTTCTGTTCTGTTCTGTGTCTGTTCTGTGTGTTCTGTTCTGTGTCTGTGTCTGTGTCTGTCTGTTCGGTGTCTGTGTTCAGTCTGTGTCAGTCTGTGTCTGTGTCTGTGTTCAGTCTGTGTCTGTGTCTGTGTCTGTCTGTGTCTGTGTCTGTGTCTGTGTCTGTCTGTGTGTTCAGTCTGTGTCTGTGTCTGTGTCTGTGTCTGTGTTCAGTCTGTGTCTGTGTTCAGTCTGTGTCTGTGTCTGTGTCTGTGTCTGTGTCTGTGTCTGTGTCTGTGTTCAGGTTCGTGTCTGGTTCAGTTCTGTCTGTGTCTGTGTCTGTGTCTGTGTCTGTGTTCGTGCTGTGTCTGTGTTCGTGTCTGTGTCTGTGTCTGTGTCTGTGTCTGTTCAGTCTGTGTCTGTGTCTGTTCGTGTCTGTGTCTGTGTTCGTGTCTGTGTCTGTGTCTGTGTCTGTTCGTTCTGTTCTGGTCTGTGTCTGTGTGTTCTGTTCTGTGTCTGTGTCTGTGTCTGTGTTCGTGTCTGTGTCTGTGTCTGTGTCTGTGTCTGTGTCTGTGTTCGTGTCTGTGTCTGTGTTCAGTCTGTGTCTGTGTCTGTGTCTGTTCTGTGTCTGTGTCTGTGCCTGTGTCTGTTCAGTTCTGTTCGTCTGTGTCTGTGTCTGTGTCTGTGTCTGTGTCTGTGTCTCAGTTCTGTTCAGTCTGTGTCTGTGTCTGTCTGTGTCTGTGTCTGTGTCTGTGTCTGTGTCTGTGTCTGTGTTCAGTCTGTGTCTGTGTCTGTGTCTGTGTCTGTGTCTGTGTCTGTGTCTGTGTCAGTCTGTGTCTGTGTCTGTGTCTGTGTTCGTGTCTGTGTCTGTGTCTGTGTCTGTGTCTGTGTCTGTGTCTGGGTTCATGTCTGTGTCTGTGTCTGTGTCTGTGTCTGTGTCTGTGTCTGTGTCTGTCTGTGTCTGTGTTCAGTCTGTGTCTGTGTTCAGTCTGTGTCTGTGTCTGTGTCTGTGTCTGTGTCTGTGTCTGTGTCTGTGTCTGTCTGTGTCTGTGTCTGTGTCTGTGTCTGTGTCTGTGTCTGTGTCTGTGTCTGTGTCTGTGTCTGTGTCTGTGTCTGTGTCTGTGTCTGTGTCTGTGTCTGTGTCTGTGTGTCTGTGTGTCTGTGTCTGTGTCTGTGTCTGTGTCTGTTCTGTTCTGTGTCTGTGTCTGTGTCTGTGTCTGTGTTCAGTTCTGTGTCTGTGTCTGTGTCTGTGTCTGTTCTGTTCAGTTCAGTCTGTGTCTGTGTCTGTGTCTGTGTCTGTGTCTGTGTCTGTGTCTGTGTCTGTGTCTGTGTCTGTGTCTGTGTCTGTGTCCGTGTCTGTGTCTGTGTCTGTGTCTGTGTCTGTGTCTGTGTCTGTGTCTGTGTCTGTGTCTGTGTCTGTTCAGTTCGTGTCTGTGTGTCTGTGTCTGTGTCTGTGTCTGTGTCTGTGTCTGTGTCTGTGTCTGTGTCTGTGTCTGTGTCTGTGTCTGTGTCTGTGTCTGTGTCTGTGTCTGTGTCTGTGTCTGTGTGTTCAGTTCGTGTCTGTGTCTGTGTCTGTGTCTGTGTTCAGTCTGTGTCTGTGTTCAGTGTGTCTGTGTCTGTGTCTGTGTCTGTGTCTGTGTCTGTGTTCAGTCTGTGTCTGTGTCTGTGTCTGTGTCTGTGTCTGTGTTCAGGTTCTGTTCTGTGTCTGTGTCTGTGTTCAGTTCTGTGTCTGTGTCTGTCGTGTCTGTGTCTGTGTCTGTCTGTGTCTGTGTCTGGTTCAGTGTCTGTGTCTGTGTCAGTGTCTGTTCAGGTTCTGTGTCTGTCTGTGTCTGTGTGTCTGTGTTCAGTCTGTGTCTGTGTCTGTGTCTGTGTCTGTGTCTGTGTCTGTGTCTGTGTCTGTGTCGTGTTCAGGTTCGTGTCTGTGTCTGTGTCTGTGTCTGTGTCTCAGTTCGTGTCTGTGTTCGTTCTGTGGTTCTTCGGTCTGTGTCTGTGTCTGTGTCTGTGTCTGGTTCAGTGTCTGTGTCTGGTTCAGTGTCTGGTGTCTGGTTCAGGTTCAGTGTCTGTGTCTGTGTCTGTGTCTGGTTCGGTTCGCGTTCAGGTCTGTGTCTGTGTCTGTGTCTGTGTCTGCAGTGTGTTCTGTGTCTGGTTGGTTCTGTGTCTGCGTTCTGGTTCAGGCCTGTGTCTGCAGGTTCAGGTCTGTGGTCTGTGTCTGTGTCTGTGTCTGTGGTGTCTGTGTCTGCGTTCAGGTTCAGGTTCAGGTCTGTGTCTGTGTCTGTCTGCGTGTGTGTCTGTGTCTGCGTTCAGCGTCTGTGTCTGTGTCTGTGTCTGTGTCTGTGTCTGTGGTTCAGGTGTGTCTGTGTCTGTGTCTGCGGTTCTGTTCTGTCTGTGTCTGTGTTCAGTCTGTGTCTGTGTCTGGTCTGTGTCTGCAGGTTCAGGTTGGTCTGTGTCTGTGTCTGTGTCTGCGTCTGTGTCTGTGTCTGTGTCGTGTTCAGCCAG
Organism: Vesta saturnalis; assembly: GCA_036346205.1. Lineage (NCBI taxonomy): Eukaryota > Metazoa > Arthropoda > Insecta > Coleoptera > Lampyridae > Vesta > Vesta saturnalis. The sequence goes on from JARFJB010002184.1 coordinate 738,179, forward strand.
GTCTGTGTCTGTGTCTGTGTCTGTGTCTGTGTCTGTGTCTGTGTCTGTGTCTGTGTCTGTGTCAGGTCTGTGTCTGTGTCTGTGTCTGTGTCTGTGTCTGTTTTCTGTGTCTGTGTCTGTGTCTGTGTCTGTGTCTGTGTCTGTGTTCTGTGTCTGTGTCTGTGTCTGTGTCTGTGTCTGTGGGTTCTGTGTCTGTGTCTGTGTGTTCGTGTCTGTGTCTGCGTGCGTCTGTGTCTGTGTCTGCGTTCGTCTGTGTCTGTGTCTGTGTCTGTGTCTGTGTCTGTGTCTGTGTTCGTGTCTGTGTCTGTGTCTGTGTCTGTGCCTGTGTCTGTGTCTGTGTCTGTGTCTGTCTGTGTCTGTGTCTGTGTCTGTGTTCAGTTCGTGTCAGGTTCAGTCTGTGTCTGTGTCTGTGTCTGTGTCTGTGTCTGTGTTCGTGTCTGTGTCTGTGTGTCTGTGTCTGTGTCTGTGTGTCTGTGTCTGTGTCTGTGTCTGTGTTCAGTCTGTGTCTGTGTCTGTGTCTGTGTCTGTGTCTGTGTCCGTGTCTGTGTCTGTGTGTCTGTGTCTGTGTCTGTGTCTGTGTCTGTGTCTGTGTTCAGTCTGTGTCTGTGTCTGTGTCTGTGTCTGTGTCTGTGTCTGTGTCTGTGTCTGTGTCTGTGTCTGTGTCTGTGTCTGTGTCTGTGTCTGTGTCTGTGTTCAGTTCAGTTCTGTGTCTGTCTGTGTCTGTGTCTGTGTCTGTGTCTGTGTCTGTGTCTGTGTCTGTGTCTGTGTCTGTGTCTGTGTCTGTGTCTGTGTCTGTGTCTGTGTCTGTGTCTGTGTCTGTGTCTGTGTTCAGTCTGTGTCTGTGTTCTGTCTGTGTCTGTGTCTGTGTCTGTGTCTGTGTCTGTGTCTGTGTGTCTGTGTCTGTGTCTGTGTCTGTGTCTGTGTCTGTGTCTGTGTTCGTGTCTGTGTCTGTGTCTGTGTCTGTGTCTGTGTCTGTGTTCTGTTCTGTGTCTGTGTCTGTGTTCGTGTCTGTGTCTGTGTCTGTGTCTGTGTCTGTTCTGTGTTCAGTCTGTTCTGTTCTGTGTCTGTGTCGTGTTGTTCTGTTCTGTGTCTGTGTCTGTTCTGTGTCTGTGTCTGTGTTCAGTGTTCAGTCTGTGTCTGTGTCTGTGTCTGTGTCTGTGTCTGTGTTCGTGTGTCTGTGTCTGTGTCCGTGTCTGTGTCTGTGTCTGTGTCTGTGTCTGTGTCTGTGTTCATCTGTGTCTGTGTCTGTGTCTGTGTCTGTGTCTGTGTCTGTGTCTGTGTCTGTGTTCAGTCTGTGTCTGTGTCTGTGTCTGTGTCTGTGTCTGTGTCTGTGTCTGTGTCTGTGTCTGTGTTCTGTGTCTGTGTCTGTGTTCAGTCTGTGTCTGTGTCTGTGTTCAGGTTCGTGTCTGTGTCTGTGTCTGTGTCTGTGTTCTGTGTCTGTGTCTGTGTCTGTGTCTGTGTCTGTGTTCTGTGTCTGTGTCTGTGTTCGTCTGTCTGTGTCTGTGTGTCTGTGTCTGTGTCTGTGTCTGTGTCTGTGTCTGTGTCTGTGTCTGTGTCTGTGTCTGTGTTCTGTGTCTGTGTCTGTGTCTGTGTGTTCAGTGTCTGTGTCTGTTCTGTGTTCAGTTCGTGTCTGTGTCTGTGTCGTGTCTGTGTCTGTGTTCAGTTCGTGTCTGTGTCTGTGTCTGTGTCTGTGTCTGTGTCTGTGTCTGTTCAGTCTGTGTTCTGTGTCTGTGTCTGTCTGTCTGTGTCTGTGTCTGTGTTCAGGTCTGTGTTCAGGTCTGTGTCTGTTCGTGTTCAGGTTCGTGTTCTGTTCTGTGTCTGTGTCTGTGTCTGTGTCTGTGTCTGTGTCTGTCTGTGTCTGTGTCTGTGTCTGTGTCTGTGTCTGTGTCTGTGTCTGTGTCTGTGTCTGTGTCTGTGTCTGTGTCTGTGTCTGTGTTCAGTCTGTGTCTGTGTCTGTGTCTGTGTCTGTGTCTGTGTCTGTCTGTGTCAGGTGTCTGTGTCTGTGTCTGTGTCAGGTCTGTGTCTGTGTCTGTGTCTGTGTCTGTGTCTGTGTCTGTGTCTGTGTCTGTGTCTGTGTCTGTGTCTGTGTCTGTGTCTGTGTCTGTCTGTGTCTGTGTTCAGTCTGTGTCTGTGTCTGTGTCTGTGTCTGTGTCTGTGTCTGTGTCTGTGTCTGTGTCTGTGTCTGTGTCTGTGTTCAGTCTGTGTCTGTGTCTGTGTTGTCTGTGTCTGTGTCTGTGTTCTGCCCGTGTCTGTCTGTGTCTGTGTCTGTGTCTGTGTCTGTGTCTGTGTTCAGTTCGTGTCTGTGTTCAGGTTCGTGTCTGTGTCTGTGTCTGTGTCTGTGTCTGTTCAGTCTGTGTCTGTGTCTGTTCTGTGTCTGTGTTCGTGTTCTGTTCTGTCTGTGTGTGTCTGTGTCCGTGTCTGTGTCTGTGTCTGTGTCTGTGTCTGTGTCTGTGTCTGTGTCTGTGTCTGTGTCTGGTTCGTGTCTGTCTCTGTGTCTGTGTCTGTCTGTGTCTGTGTCTGTGTCTGTGTCTGTGTCTGTGTCTGTGTCTGTGTCTGTGTCTGTGTCTGTGTCTGTGTCTGTGTCTGTGTTCAGTCTGTGTCTGTGTCTGTGTCTGTGTCTGTGTCTGTGTCTGTGTCTGTGTCTGTGTTCAGTCTGTGTCTGTGTCTGTGTCTGTGTCTGTGTCTGTGTCTGTGTCTGTGTCTGTGTCTGTGTCTGTGTCTGTGTCTGTGTCTGTGTCTGTGTCTGTGTCTGTGTCTGTGTCTGTGTCTGTGTCTGTGTCTGTGTCTGTGTCTGTGTCTGTGTCTGTTCTGTTCTGTTCTGTCTGTGTCCGTGTTCAGGTTCTGTCAGTTCTGTTCTGTGTCTGTGTCTGTGTCTGTGTTCAGGTTGTGTCTGTGTCTGTGTCTGTGTCAGTCTGTGTCTGTGTCCTGTGTGTCTGTGTCTGTTCGTGTCTGTGTTCTGTCTGTGTCTGTGTCTGTGTCTGTGTCTGTGTCTGTGTCTGTGTCTGTGTCTGTGTTCAGTCTGTGTTCAGGTTCAGGTTCAGTTCTGTGTCTGTGTCTGTGTCTGTCTGTGTCTGTGTCTGTGTCTGTGTCTGTGGTGTCTGTGTCTGTGTCTGTGTCTGTGTCTGTGTGTCTGTGTCTGTGTCTGTGTCTGTGTCTGTGTCTGTGTTCAGTCTGTGTCTGTGTTCAGTCTGTGTCTGTGTCTGTGTCTGTGTCTGTGTCTGTGTCTGTGTCTGTGTCTGTGTGTCTGTGTCTGTGTTCTGTCTGTGTCTGTGTCTGTGTGTCTGTGTCTGTGTCTGTGTCTGTGTCTGTGTCTGTGTCTGTGTCTGTGTCTGTGTCTGTGTTCAGTTCGTGTCTGTGTCTGTGTCTGTTCTGTTCTGTGTCTGTGTCTGTGTCTGTGTTCTGTTCTGTCTGTGTCTGTTCAGTCTGTGTCGTCTGTGTCTGTGTCTGTTCTGTGTCTGTGTCTGTGTTCAGGTTCAGTTCTGTTCTGTTCTGTGTCTGTGTCTGTTCTGTTCAGGCAGTCTGTCTGTTCTGTTCTGTTCAGTTCTGTTCAGTGTCTGTGTCTGTGTCTGTCTGTGTCTGTGTCGTGTCTGTCGTCTGTGTCTGTCAGGTGTCTGTGTCGTGTCTGTGTCTGTGTCGGTGTCGTGTCGTGTCGTGTCTGTGTCTGTGTCTGTGTCGTGTCGTGTCTGTCTGTGTCGTGTCGTGTCTGTGTCCGTGTCTGTGTCTGTGTCTGTGTCTGTGTCGTGCTGGTCTGTGGTGTCTGTGTCTGTGTCTGTGTCTGTCTCAGTGTCTGTGTCTGTGTCTGTGTCTGTGTTCAGGTCTGTGTCTGTGTCTGTGTGTGTCTGTTCTGTGTCTGTGTCTGTGTTCGTGTCTGTGTCTGTGTCTGTGTTCTGGTTCAGTTCAGGTCTGTGTCTGTGTCTGTGTCTGTGTCTGTGTCTGGTTCAGGTTCTGTGTCTGTGTCTGTGTCTGTTCGTGCCTGTGTCTGTGTCTGGTTCAGTTCTGTTCAGGTTCGTGTGTGTCTGTGTCTGGTTCAGGTTCAGGTCTGTGTCTGTGGTCTGTGTCTGTGTCTGTGTCTGGTTCGCGTCTGTGTCTGTGTCTGCGTTCAGGTTCAGGTCTGTTCTGTGTCTGTGTCTGTTTGCGTCTGTGTCTGTGTCTGTGTCTGTGTTCAGGTCTGTGTCTGCGTTCGTCTGTGTCTGTGTCTGTGTCTGTGTCTGTGTTCAGGTTCAGTGTCTGCGTTCAGGTCTGCGTTCTGCGTCTGCGTTCTGTGTCTGTGTTGGTTCAGGTTCGGTTCAGGTTCAGGTCTGTGTCTCGGTCTGTGTCTGTGT
>JARFJB010002184.1:747500-780000 GCA_036346205.1 Vesta saturnalis
TTTCCGTATGAGGGCGCGCATTATCCTGTTGGAAAATGGGATTTTCCAGCCCCTGAAGATATGGAAGCGCAACGGGTTCTAGCACTTTGACAATATAACCAGCGGCGTTTAAGTTGCCATCAATGAAGACCAAGGGTGATCTGATACCGTAACATATTGCACCCCATATTATCACTCCTTGTGTGAGGGCTGTGTTGGTTGATTTCCACAAAAATGTTGGATTTTAACGTTCTCCACATATCAGTCTGACCCTCCTACGACTATCGTGGGCCCACAAGCAAAAACGGGACTCGTCACTAAACACAATTCGATGACATTCTTGCGCCCAATTCGCTCTTTTGTTGCTCCATTCTAGCCTGCGTAGACGATAAAGTGGTGTAAGATGAAGACATAAAAATGGACGGTATGAACGCAGCCCATAAGACCTTATCCGACGATAAACAGATGACTTTAACATTATGGATCCTACACCTCTCTAATCATTTGGAATCGATCGAGTTGTTGAAAATCTGTCTCTTGTAGCCAAATCTCTTAAGCGACGTTCTTCGCGATCTGTAGTCCTGCGGGGAGGTCCAGATCCAGGGCGAAGTTGTTGCACCCCTTCCTCGGACCAATTGAACCAATATCTCCATACCGTTCTAACATTTCGGTTTACACAACGAGCAATTTCTCTTAGCGAAAGCCCGGCCTCTCTCATGCCAATAATACGGCCACGTTCAAAATCACTCAATTTGGAAAATGTTGATGTTGACGTACTCTTGGCAGTATTCCCAAGTTCAGAACGAAATTGTGAACAAACAATTTGCAAAATTGACAGTTAATTACACACTGATTGGTTTATTTCTTCAAATTTATTGTTACTAAGCGCAAAGGAAAAAACAAAAAAAAACTACTAGCTAGATTTTATTCAAATTTTAATCGTTTGTTTGTTCTAGTGAAAGACACTGTTGACGAAAATTTCAATAAAATCGTTCAACAAATTCTAGGTGTTGCAATTTTTATGGAAGTCAGTATACCTACATCAAAGCCGTCTCTATCTTACAAGCCGTGTTGTTAAAATTGGCAACGTTGTATCGCCGCTCGGAAGTAGTCCGGTCATGGATATATCCTAATTCTAATATTGGCTCATTGGGGGACTTTCACTTTACGCATTTGCTACACGTTACAGAAAATTATTGTGATATAATAAATAAATTGAGACTTATAGAAAAAAAATGTTTTTTTTAATTGGGCAATATAAATATAAGGACAGGGTGGTTCATTTTCGATGTTTTCTTATGGGAAGTGCCCTTTCTATTACAGATAGACAAAAAGTAATATGGGGTACTTGTACTCGATTTTGGTGTTAATTAAGATCCAATAGTCATAATCAAGATATCTCTGACCGTTATTGCGCAATTAACCAAAATTGATAAAATTGCGGTTTAGAAAAACTTGAATAACTTTTTTATTTCTAAATGTATCGACAAACTGTAAAAATATTCTTAAGGCACTTTTTTAAGTAGCATCCGTTAGTGGATTTACATTTTTAATACCTCTTTAATTTAAAGAGATATGGCATAAAGTTGTATTCTTTTGTATGGAAACCATTTTTAAATGGCATTTGTTTGTGCTTTTTAAAAACATATGCTATTTTAATGATTAATTGATTTTTTCAAGTTTTTCCTAATTGGTATATTTATTAAGGATAGCAGTTGTCTTAGAAAACCAGATATGAAATTAAATGAAGATATTCTACTGAAAAAAGGAATTTCACTTCCAGTAAAATATTTCGGAGACATTTTGTAATTCAAATAAGTTTGATTGTAATGTTGTTCTTGTGGAATGGTAACAAATTATAAAATCTCAAGACTGAATATAAAATTCTCAAAAATCCTCAAATGCAAACTGAAATGGAATGAAAATAAACAATATAACATAATATGCAAATCTATTTTTATACGTATGTAAACATCTGATTCTATAAAAGAACAAAAATATCAATAAAAAAAACGCACTAAACCTACAAATATTTTTCAAACTGTGCGCCCTCTTTTTGGATGCAGACTTCGCACCGTCTTCTAATTGAATTTATAGACAATGTTGTTAGTTGGGTAAAAGCCATACGCACACTTTGTTTTAACTTATTCACAGTATTGTTAGTTCTTTGGTATATAAAGTTTTTCAAAAAACCCCATAAAAATAAATCTAGAAACGAAAGATCGGGTGAACGAGCAGGCCACAAAATTGGTGCTGTCGTTCCCATCCAGCTATTAGGAAAACGTAAATTTAAGTAGTCACTAACTACACGGGAATTATGTGCGGGAGCTCCGTCTTGCTGAAATATGGCATTGCGATATTGTGCTAAAGGAAGACTCTCTAGAAATCCCTCGGAATGAATTCGTAGAATATCGTGATATTTCATTGAGTTTAATGTTCCTTCATACATGTGATAATAAAAACGTAGCACGTAGCATAAAAATGCAGCACGACACATTTATTCCAAATTTCCCTTGCCTCCTGCCGACAACACAGACATGAGCGTTAGTATCTGCCCAGTAAGGTAAATTGTGATTATTAAAAATACCATCACTACTGATATGCGCCTCTTGTTTCCATGAAATAGAGTTTGAAAAAGGTATTTTTTGGCACTGACTTATACACCAGTTACAAAACTCAGTACGCCGCCTTTTGTCTTCTATAGACAAAAAATGTTCTTTCCGAAATCTATAGCAATAGTATTTGTGTTTCTTTAAAATTCGAAGGGCTTTGCTTCGAGACACGCCTAGATTAACCATTTGTCTAGATGAAGTTGTTGGCTCTGCTTCGACTTGTCCTAAGACGACCATTGAATTTTCTTCAGAATTTCGTTTAAAGTAAGTTTTTGGTCTGGGATTTTGAAAGAACCGAATTCAATTAAACTTTTCTGTAACCTAAAATTAATTAAGACATTGTTTGAGCTTGCAAAAATTTTAATTTCTATTAACAATAGCGTTCAAAAATATTTTTATTTGGCTGCTGCCTTTCAGGAAAATTTTGTAAATAAAATTCCGATGTCACATCCTTATTCCCTTCAGATAATATAAAACACTTCTAATTTTTAATTTATTATTTGACATATAGGTATCATTTGTTTTTACTTAAATAAATCTGTCTCCTGTGCCTACTGTGTATTCTCAATATAGAACTTAAAAAATTAATTAATTATTAAAATAGCATAGAAGTGTTATATATTTTTGAAAAGTATAAAAAAATGACATGTAAAAATGTCATAATACAACTGTAATAGTTCAAAAATGAATTCAAAAGTCGATAGTAATGTAAAGTAATTTGACACAACCACAATTTAATAAATAACTATTACTAACTACGTAAAGAACTATTACACAATTAAATATTGGATATAATTGAATTTTACGCACTTTGGCTTTACTGGGAACATCGACAGCAAATTTTTTTGTATTAACACTACCATTTTTATTTTTTGTATAATTGTTTAATAATATATTCGAAAATGTAGAACAGAACTTCTTAGTTAAATCTTTGACAGATAAGCCGCAAACACAATCTTGAAACTCTAAAGAAATTCTTACCATTTAAACTTTTATCAGTAAGTGTCATTAAAACTTTCTTATGATTACACGTTTTAACAAACAAGTTGAAGGGTGAATCGTTCCAAATATACTGAAACCACGCCTGCATATGGAAAAATTCACTCGCTAAAGTTAATCCTTCCCTTTGCAAACTATCAAAGTAAAAGCAATTATTTTTATCACCGCTAGATTCTCTGTTGCAATTTTGCCAATGTATGCAGCTAGGGGTTTTGAAAACTGAACTGCTAGAAAAACCGCAAATATACAATGGTTGTTACCTGATCTATTTCACAACTGTGTAAATAATCAGTCGAGAACAATATTATTACTTCGTGAATCGTCATCCAAAAGTTCCGTGTCATTAAAAAAAACATTAATTTGTTACCTTTTATCAATTCCAACATTTTTCGTCCGCGAGTCTTTCTCTCTGGTTCAAGAAGCTGTTGAAATGAAATATTGTACAAAAACTGTTAAATTATTCTGTTTTACACACGTAAACGTATAGCATACCATTGAAAAACGTGGTTGAGTCGGCCTACTTTCACTGTTGCCACATTTTTTTCAGCACGGCTTGTAAGATAGAGACGGCTTTGCCTACGCCGTTGCAATTAAAATTTTAAAGAAACGCGTAAAGACCTTATTTTTTTATTTTTAACGCCCCCTAGCGACGGCAATATACATTAAAAATTACTGTTGGTCCTAAATTCGATTAACGACAACTGCCTCCTTAATATTAGACTAACATTTATCCAATTCGGCTCATCAAAACCAAACTTTGTCAATTAAAGTATTAAAAAAATCTTCATTTCGCTATAGCTTTAAAAGGAGCAGTTTTTACGTTATTCTTGAAAATTTAATGTACTTTTCGAATACGTTATCAAAAACATACTGTGCGATTTAAATTTTTGGAGTAAAATGAAAAAACTGATATTATATCAAATTGCGCTCCCTAGAACTTTTACTAGGAACTATTGTGTAACAACGGGAACGGAAATTTAGAATACCTACATTTGTCTTCCAAACAAGCTTTATTTTACTTAAATTGAATAAGCGGTTTAGAATTGACAGCAATTTTAATGATTACACTTTCAACAGCTGCTACCATTCTTATTATGATCAATGCTGCAATGAACATTAAACCAAAATTATGTAGAATTATCTAGACTGTCTAACGATGGAAGTAAAGGTATATCTTTATATAGGAGTTGTGAGAGAAATTTTGAATTTTATTATTTAACTTTTGATTACGCCCCCTAGCTGTGAAATACGGAACTTCAGAATAATTTCCATCATTTTCTCATGACCACATTCAGAATAAAAAAAATTTTCTCATTGTTGTCAGATTGATAGGTTCTGAGATACAGCCGCTTACCTCGCTTATTTGCCCACCCTGTACAGTGCTCGTAAGAAATTCGCCGAAATGTCGATCCCAAAATTTAATTATCCGACTACAGGGATGAATCGAACCCCCAATCGTAGATGTAGTCAAACCGAGCATATTCTATGTACTGGTATCACAATAAATTCAGCGAAAAAGCAGAAAGATGCATCACGCCTTGTAAATTCCTGAAATGGGTAGGAAACTACAAAGGGGAGCAGTGATGGCGACACAGTCCCAAATCTCAATTTCGCGTTGCCCGTTTGTAATAAATAAAGAGACTAAGGTTACTTCCTAATTGACACAGGTGACGATATAAGTATAATTCCGGTCACTAAGCTTAGTCGTCGATAACCGAGCATTTTTAATTTACAAACCGTTGATGGTTCCTCTATCAAAGTATTCGGTAGTCAATAATTCTTAATAGACATTAGTTTTTAGCGAACATTTAAGTAGACTTTTATTGTCGCGAGTGTGAAAGGAGTCTTTGATGACTGATTTAGTTGTACAAATGCGCGATTATTAGACAGTAAAAACAATCTAACCTATCTACTTTTTCTCTCGTAAACTTTCTGAGACTGAAAAGAAGTACAGTGCTTACGATCGTTTTCGAGGTATTCAACACTTGAAGCATTTTTGGATGGTTGTAGCATTTGCTTATAAACAAAAACCATAAAAGTGCAGTCCTAGAAAAAAACCGACGATTAGATTTCATCTCCAAATTTAGCAACATCAAACATGTTAAAGGAGCTGAAAATATACCAGCCGACATGCTATCGAAAATAGACGCAGTTATCTACTCTAAATTTGATGCAAAAATCTTTGCAAAGCCCAAGAAGAAGATAGAGAATTGGTAACGCTAAAGAAACTCGAAAATTGCGTTTCGTTAAGCAACCGTCACTGTTGTCAGATGTGAAACTGATCTGTATAAACTCGTCTGGTTCAACTAGAATTTATGTTCCACAAGTCTTCAAAAATTTTTTATTTAACTCAACAATGCACACCTTGGGAGAAGAAGTACATCGAAACAATTATGAAAATCTTATTTCTGGAATCCAAAAAGATATTGGTACTTGGGTGAGAAATTCCATCACCTGTCAAAGACATAAAATTGGACCACATACTAAACCACAAATCACCCATGCATCAATTCAAAGATCCAGATGCTCGAATTTCGCTTATTTTCGTTAATACCTGAATGGTACAACTTGGAGTACCAATAGCTATCACCACAGACAAAGGCAGTCAATTCGAATCTGCACTTTTCAGTTGCTTGATTAGACTTACACATATTAAGTAGTATCGAACCCCTTCTTTCCACCCATAAAGTAACGGTATTTTTGAAATACTTTTTGGACAGTTCAAAACTTCCCTCAAATTCTACGAATCAAATTGGATTCATACCGTACCTGTCGTGCTCCTCGGTATTCGCAGCATGATTAACTGCAATCTCGAAATCACTGTATTAGTGTATGGAACAACGTTAAGATTACTGGCTGGTACGGTATTCTCATCAGTAAAATCAGATAACCTTCCACCCCTTGATCACGAATATTCCTTGACACACACTACCCTCGAGCCCCACGTTTCAAAAAAACCTGAGAGATTCCTCGTCCGTTTTCCTACGAGTAGACTACGTAAAAAAATCTCTTCATTAACCATACGAAGGACTGTGAAGAGTCCTAGAAGGAGATGACAAAATTTTTAACTTGGAAATTAAAGGGAAACCCTAAACGATGGCTTGAAACCAGTTTTTTTGACTAAAACTCTGATCTGATCTCTAAAGCCCCAAACAAAATTGAAGCTGAAATTGTGTGCAATCCACAGTTATCTTTGAAAGTTGAACATACCGAAAAACACCGTGGTTGAAACTTAACGTAATTACAAAAAGCGGTCGACGAGCGAAGTTTCCTATAAAATATGCAGATATGGTATATATTTGTAGAATGTAGATTTCGTTCTCGCTTACACTTTCGCTTGATAGGGGGTAATGTGGTGCTTACTAATTAGGAAATAATTACATACAAATTAATAATAATCTGTGATAAAAAATGATTAGAGATAGTATAAACTATCTGTTACAATTGTAATTTAGAATTATTGAATGACATGTTTACATGTTAAAATATATTTAATTGTGGTATAATCCCACAAGAATTTGAAACTAGAAATAAGAATGACACAGGTTATAATATTTGGAAGAACTTTACATTCCTTATAACATTTTAAACAAAATCTCAGTAGGTAACGATCTAATCAGGAATATGACGAAACCTTTATACGTAGGTTTATTGATGGAATTTGGAAACCAAAACAACGATGTAAGGGTTTTATATAGCAGTACCATATAATTTCTGCCATACAGCCGAATATTAAATATGGTTAATAATAAGAAGCTATTGTCATTATGCAAACTTTTCAACACTTAGTCAATGTAAAAATTGTATGTTGTAAAATAATTTTGAGTTTTACTTCGTCAGTAACATTAATAATGATTTTATATCATTGCCAGCAGGCGGTTTTTACCGATTGCGTGCAACACGCTTGTATTATTTCTTGTTGAAATGTTGAAACTATGAAAAATTATATAAAGGACCGCTATACAAAAGTTTTACGAGGGTAAGCCCTTTTTCTAAAGTTTTTCGGGAAACGAACTATAAATGTGCTTTGAATTTAATGAATTGTGAAAGAAAAGGAATTAAACGACTTAAAAATTTTTAAACAAAACTTCTTCGTCCAATTTTAAATGTCGAAATACTTAACATTCACATTTTCACGTATCAATTCCTGAGTTACATTACTTTTTTCTTTGTAATAACTTGGCTTTCTTATGAAATTACTATATAGCTAATTAATTATTTGGAAGTAAATGAGTACAAAATGCAATTCTAAGTTAAAAATATTTGGTGTGGAACAATGCACGACCTTCCAACCTACAACATTATAATTAAAAGAAATGAAATAATTTTAATAAGACCTTTTTAGGATAACTATTCAGTAATAAGTTCATAACGAAAATAGGCAACATTCTAAAAACAAAAACAATAATCTATTGTCAAGCAGACGGTTAACACTTCATGGCAGCTAGACCTTATTAGACATATAATTTCGAACGTAAAAAAATTCCAAAGCTTCTATAAAAATATGTATAATACATTTAAGCACTTTCAATCATATTAATTTAATGTTTACATTTATTTGGCTTTATATTAAGAAACTTTATAAAGAAAAGTTATGTAAAATTAAATTTTATGTATAAAATTAATCGCTAGTCAGATATTTTAAACAAACACTTAAATTCTACCTTAGGAATATTTCGCGTCGTATCAAGACGTTGTATAGAACATAATTAATCTAAACGATCAAGGTCTATATAGTGGTTTTTTTTATCCTTGAAATATACAACTGTTACAGAAATATTTGATAAAAATCAAAAACAGCTCTTAATATAGCCCCTCTTTCCGCATCTGAATTTCTTCAAAATCTAACCAGTTCCAGGAGAAATGAAAAGAACCTTAAATACAAAATTTTAAGTACGTACGTGTTTTTATTCTGGGGTTATCGTGGATAGTATATATCGACATACATACAGACACACGCACAGGCAAGCTCACAAGTACACGGAGACGCACGCACACACGCACGCGCACACGGACACGGACACGCACACACGAACACATGCACACACGCACACCAGCACACATACACACAGGCACACGCACACGCACACGCCACACACATGCACACGCACACGCACACGCACACGCACACGCACACGCACACGCACACGCGCACGCGCACGCACACTCACACGCACACGCACACGCACACGCACACGCACACGCACACGCACACGCACACGCACACGCACACGCACACGCACGCACACGCACACGCACACGCACACGCACACGCACACGCACACGCACACGCACACGCACACGCACACGCACACGCACACGCCACGCTCACGCACACGCACACGCACACGCACACGCACGCACACCCACACGCACACGCACACGCACACGCACACGCACACGCACACGCACACGCACACGCACACGCACACGCACACGCACACGCACGCACACGCACACGCACACGCACACGCACACGCACACGCACACGCACACGCACACGCACACATACACGTACACGCCACGCACACGCATACGCATACGCACACGTACACGCATACGCGCAGACACGCACACACACCCCCACACACCCACACACACACCCACCCACACACACACACACACACACACACACACACACACACACACACACACATACGCACACACGCACAGAGTGAGAGAGGGGGCGGGACATTATGGCCGATCTTAACGAAATTTAGTCAAACATTTAAAATGGGATAATAAATCAATTTATCGATAGTGAAAATAAAGTGAATTCTTCACCTACGTATGTATATGTGGATTGGAAGGTAAATATTACCACAAATGTATTTTTAAAAGATTATTTCCTCATTATAAATCTTTTCAATAATACAGCTTCAGCTGAATAAATTTTATACCTGGGTAAAACCCTCCAACTAGTAATTGGCGACGTACATTGTCATTCTAGAAATAATCGTGACACTTATCGCTCAGCCTACAATTCTCTGACTACCTACTAACTTATTTCAATATTTAGCTAAAGGCGGTTGACTTAATAATTCGTATAATAGCCCTCAACTACCGATCTCTGGCATACAAAACTATATTAAGTCCCAAACATTTTGAAGTAAAATTTTTAAAAAAATAGCTTGTCAAATTTGAACCGCTGCAATTGCATAAGTAATAAAGATAAAATTTACTTACTGCATTTTTCTCTTTCTCTTCTTGACTAGTATACATGAAAAAAAAAAGGAAAAGGCAACGTATTTTATTCCCTCCCCAAGGGGGAGGGCGGGCTGCTCAAGCTTCCCGAGCTCCTTCAGCCACAATCATGGATTCCCAGCATACATACATACATTACGTATGTATGCATGGTGGGATTAAGGATAGGTGTGGTCAGGATAGGATCGGAAGGAACGGAGTTAGGGTCCTGAGGGGGAAAATACTACCCCAGCATTCGCCTAAGTAGCCGCACATGGTGTGCATATACGCAGTGACCATGCCGCTACGTGTGTATGAGGAAAACCCCCTGAAATAACCTCATACAAGGTAGACGGTAACGGGAATCGAACTCGTTACCTACAGAATGCTAAGCAGGTCGTGTCACCACTACACTACCAGCTTGGTAGTAAACATGATGCAGAGGCATGTTTATATACAAACTTAGTTCAATTCAAATGCAAATTCAATAAGTAACCAAAACATAAATGTTTATCCATTTAATTTAACCTATCCAGAAAATCCACAACGCTTTTTCATAAGTAATCCAATGTGACGATTTGCTTTCGTGATTAAATTTTCTGCGTCGTTACATACACATGAAAGTTGTAATGATCCTGCCTGGATCCTTACAAAATTTCCATTCCTAGGTATAATTCATATCAATCCATTTTTCCAAATTGTTTCTCCAACTGTTTTATCATCGTTTAAAAATGATATCAGCTGTTATTTCGTTTCCCCATTCCAGCCTTCTCCCTATATCCTCAACCATTAGATGACACCTTTACTTTACTTTGCCTTTACCTGACCTCTTAGTATTTACTAACATTATAATTATACCTGACCTGATACAAAACACGTTAGACATTCCCTATAATCATTATCGCCCCTCTCACCACTCAAGTTACTACCAGTCCTGATCCAAAACCAGTTACCAGACATTGTCAATCCCCTCTTATACTTCCATCTACCCTAGTCGTAGTCAAATTGATAACAAATTGTCTAAAGCAGGTAGTAGGTGAATTGCCGGAGGTACTACTCCGTATTTTCACATAGTGCGTCCTTTGCTACCTGTTATATAAGTATATCTTTTCACCATAAAAGCGAAAAGTTCGCCACAAGAGCGATAAGCGATTTAAACTAAGTTTATAATTTGAACTGACATTGTTGGCTGTTATGCACCGACTTGGAGGTTTAAAATGTAAGTACGGGCGTGGCTATTCCACCGGAGGTTCAGGCCCCGAACAAATAGTCACACCTGGGTAAATCAGTCAACCCTAAACCATCTCAACACCCCTACAATAAGTTCCCTACACAGTTACATATCCCTACGGTCTCAAAACCACTTTCTACGCTCTACTATCTCCCCCTAGCCATTCCTAACTGTTTAATACATCCAGTCCCACATCTTCGAGCTTTACAAGTTCACATTTGTAGAAACACATGGTTGGTGACCAGCCACATTTATTACCAAAATTTAATATTATTGAATGTACTAATACAACGGACCATATACCCCTGTAGCACTTCACTATAATCTGAATTCACCAGACAGATCACTAGTAGAATAATTACCATTTTTCACACTTTCACTGATAACATAAGTGATTCAATTACAAATCGATATTTTACAACATCCTCCAGAGAGGGCGATTACGACGGTCTAGAATATTGACAGTGACGCCCCGTCCCGGGAGGCCACCAGAATTGTTGTTTTATTTTTTATTAATTTTTAATTTACTTAAATACCTGAGATTTCTTTAGTTTATTTTTATTAGTATAGAGAATTTTTTTTATTCTTATATTAACAGTATTGAATAAAGCTTGTGTAATCCGATTGTGTTTGAATAAGATTATATCCACAAAATAGAAAGGTGATTTGAACCCGATCCTGAAGGTCTCATGGCTTACACACGACCTAACAGAAATTTGCTTTGTTGACCAATGTCATAAATTAATAACCAGAAGTGTATTTATTTAAGCCGTAGCTCGGTGGAATTGACCACAAGGTTCCTGGTTTCGTATCCACGAACAAAACGTGACGGCAACCAAACATTTAAATGTATTTTTGCTAAAATATTGATACCAATCAGTAAGGTTTATTCCAACAGCATCAAAAAATTTTAATTCATATCACTATCTGAATCTGAATCGTATTCTCCTAGTGCTATAACGGGTGGAAGATTTCCAATCGAGAAATTTTCTATGTTTTTCCGAATCACTTGAAATAATCTTTTCCGCGTGGGAACAAAAGTAGTAGAACATTTGGATACAACCCCAAGCTAGAAGTTCTAAACGATGGAGGTTCAGAACTTATTTGGTTATTGTAATGATGTTTAGTAAAATCCCATGCCATTTCTATAGGGTTATATTGACAATGGTAAGAGGTAATCGTAAAAGTTCATATCCATGCTTAATCAAAATATTATCAACTACATAATTTTTCTCTCTAACCTGGAAGGCTGAATTTTGTTTCATAGTTGTTTTGTAACTTTGCACCGCTTGCGCAACCAGCCATTCATGCAGCTGAGAAAATGAGGATGGCTTTTCTAACTGCACCAAATGCGTTATCCATAACCTGTACACAATTTGCGGCTAGTTTGGACAACGCAGGAATCAGCTGTTAAATCACGCAATGTTAAAACCGAACGCATTCATAGTTTTATGATAATCCCGATCCTCGTTCCACGAAAAACTCTAAATTACACCACGTGTGTAAAATGGTATACCATTTAGCTTCACTTTCAATTTTGGATGGATTAATTTTAATTTCGGATGGATTACTTTTGATCTGAGAATCGTGCACCTAGCGATGTATATTAGAAACTTTTTGATAAATCCATGTTTCGTCTAGACACACAAATTTCACATCTTGGCCTGAACTTTACAACAGCAGAAATTTTCTCAAAAACTTAATTTTAGCTACCACCACGTGTTTCGTTTTACATAAAATTTTTGTCTATTGACAAGTTTGTGTTTGTAACTCATTCTTAATAATGGAATGGAATTAAATTGCCAAGTTAGTCGTGATCTTTCCGAAAGGTCAAATCCCAAAACTCAGACTTTCCGCGTTTACTACAATATGTCGACTTTACACACGAAAAAGTTATTTCAACTTTTTACGTACTTGAAATATATCCGACACCATAATGATAAGTTCCATATTACTTTTCCCTGTTTCACTATTTTTCAACTTCTTATAGCTTCTCAGGATTAAGCCTGATGATAGAAGCACTTACACCCTGCGTTTTTTACAAGTTTACTCGACCAAGCGCTCTTTTCTGTTTAACCACTATCGCTTTTCTACATATTTATGCAGCACAATTCGCCCACTTCACGCACTTTCAATGTACGCGTTCTACATTTCCTCGTTTCACATCATATGAAACTTGTGTGACTTCACTTTCACATCGTGAGCTATCATCATTTCTACTTTAATTCTGGAGGTTTACATTCCTTTCTCCATACGCGTTTTGTCCTAAACACTACACACAACCAAAATTGATCTGTTCGACACTCCTATCCACACATTACTTTGGTATCTCTAACCAGATTTCTGGGTCCTTCATCATGAACGATCAGGTTATTCACGCTTATCAATCTTTCCGCCACGTATACATACCAACACTTTTATGCTATAACGATGTATTGGATGAAAAACGTTTCTTCCTAAACAAATATTCACAAGGCGTTCACCTTTCCCATTTATTCTTGAGCTTCCAACCTTTATAGGACGCCTTTCCTGTATTTTCCCTGTACATCCACCCATTGATTCCAATCTCTAAATAACATCACTTTGTTACTGAGCTTACATAAATTTGACACGTTTTCCACATCTTTCAGAAATGATCACATCCTTAGCAGTTCTCTTAATTTACATGTGCATGACATGAAATAAAAGAGATCTTTCGAAATCAACTTTCATTATAATCCACTGTTTTACTTCCAATTAATCCAAATCGTTTTGCACCATACATTTACGTTCCAATCCCTTACCATAGCGTCCGATTACAACCATCCATTTTACAACATCCTTTTTTAATTGTGCTTGGTGTCGGATATACACTGAATATAGAATATAAGGTGACTTTCAATATGTACATTCATAACTTCATACCCTTTCGTATACATACCTCAAACATGCCACCTATCAACTCGTTTTTATGCGGCCGTTGGCAGTGGAGGCCTGTGTTCTTCAACACTGATCGTTCCTTATCACAGGTGTCCAAGACATTCGACTTTCGTAGGTAAATAAACACCAGGTAGACCGGTTGCTAGCCAAATCCTACACCAGATGACGCAGCACTTCCTACTAGCGGTACCATCTTACAGTTAATGTTAACATAGATTAGCTTATTGCTATAAACGCTGAACCTTCCGGTTACTCCAAACGTACCGAATGTAATTTGATATAAGCCAGGATCCCCGTCCACAGGAGACTACTTTGCAAGCCAACCAATAATTGTTAGTGCTACCGCCACTACTAAGCCTATAGATTTAAGAACTCACAAAACAATAATTGTTTTAAGTGTTTACAAACCATTATTAAATTAGTAATAATAATAGTTTTATCTACAACTCTTGTAATATACGATGGCGAATCAAATACGAACCGGACTTTTGTTTTAGAAAATTTATTGGTACAGTAAATAAAATTTTGAATACACCTTTTTTTCCATATAATCTCCTCCTTTATTCACACATTTTTCCCACTGAATCGGAAATTTCTTAATTCCGTCATCAAAGAACGAATCTGGTCGCGTCTGTAACTAATTGTACAAGAACGTATGTACACCTTCGTTGTCGTCAAAGTGATGACTTCCCAGTTCTTCTTTGAGCGGTCCAAACCTGTGGTAGTTACAGGGTGACACATCGGCACTTCGAATAGACATGTCTCGCCTTTTTCGTCGATAGGTCAGTCACTTCTTCAAGCAGTTGGCAGTCGTACTCAGCATTAATAGTAGTTCATGGAGAAAATCAACGAGCAATATAGCTCTGCAATCCAAAATAATCGTTGCAAGAACTTTCCAAGCAGAAAGACAGGACTGGGCTTTCCACGGTGCTGATTCTCCAGGTTTTCGCCACTCCATGCATGCCTGCTTAGACTAAGGGGTGTAATTATGCACCGAAGCTTCATCACAGATGACAATGTGCCTCAAAAATCATTCCCCCTCTGTTCGACATCGTGGCAAAAGTGTTTCACACGCAAAAAGACGGTTTGATTTATGATCTTCCGTCAAGAGGCGAGGAACCTACCTTGCCGAAACTTTTCGGTAACCCAAATCATCTGAAATGATTGATTGGGCAGTCCCATACGATATTCCGACGTGTGCAGCAATTTCCCATATTGTAAGGCAACGTTCTCCGGCAATCATCTCACAGATCGCAAGAATATTCGTCTCACTGGTGCTTGTCCGCGGTCAGCTTGCATAGGACTCATTTTGCACTGACTCTCACCCATCTGAAAATTTTTTGTGCCAGTCATAGATTTGGGTCCTTAAAATCTTTTTTCAGCGAACTGTGCAGTTAGTCGACGCAACATTACGGCAGGTTTTACGACCTCACCCGGCAAAAATGTAATAATAAGACGTGTGCACCTCTTGCTTAGACATAATACAGCCAATATGCTTTGGTGAGCCGAACCGATTTACTCTTCTCCACTTTACTACTTAACATATATCAAGACGTCACGTAACTCACTTTAGCAAGGGAGGGTTACAAAGAAAAGTCCGGTTAATATTTTATTCAGTCTCGTATGTACATTTTGCACTTATAGAGGGATATAAAACTGTAAATAAACATCAAAATTGCATTGCTTACGTCAAGTAATGACAGGCCGCCGCACCGTTGACTGTCATATAAGTGTTCGCTAAATTGTGTTTGTATTGATAACCAGACTAAAATATTGAATAATTTTACCTGTACACCTCCGAAATTTCGAAAGGCGGATAAAATCGCGCCGCTTGACTTTCAACCGGTAAAATCGAGATAGAATTGCTTATAACGTATTTATGTAGCGGCGGGCGAGCAAAGACATGTCTTTGTTTTCACAAAATACTTTACTAGTATATTTTACGGAAATATCTCTGGCGAAGAAGTCAACAAATTTGTTGAGAGAAGGATATATAACCAACTCCAATCGCAATAAAATGTACATTTGACTCAAATTATTGCTAATAATTGTAATACTTCTAACCTAACCATAATATCCAGTGCCTTTGTAAATTTCAATATTTCTACAAATATTAAATCGGTATCTACTGTTAACCCCAATGGTGTTAATATTTCAAACTCTAATGTTACAATGAGTGTTATTAATAAATAGTTTTTTTTATCAGTTCGAGTTTGTTTTTGTTCATACCTTAGATGAGGCATTCTGACATTTAAGAAAAAATTATTTTGACCTGATAGATTTTACATGCAACTTTATAATTAAAATAAGGTAAGGCAAAGGAAGTGTTCAGATTTTAACATTCCGCGAGCGTACTTGTGCAGTTGTAGATAAAGTGTAGTATTTGACTTGCATGAAATGATCATATTAGACTCAGCTAATTACAACACTCGCTCGCTTCGCTGACAAATACGCTTTACGGTACAATACAGCAATGCAATCAATAGTGATTGGCCTGCCAGGATATGTTCGCATCCAGTCACACATAGCTACTTTAATATATCCTTTGAAGGGGCCAAACACTGCCACATGCAGCGGCTGCATACGATGCGATCAATGGGGTTGGAATTAGAGCAGACTGATTCCCGATTATCTAGCAAAATTGATTGATTCGATACTCACATGACTCGAATGGTAGTCCATCAATACCAATAAGCAGCGATCAATTGAAGACGAAAAATATTCTTTAATATGTTGTAGAAGCGTCGAAACTAGGTCTTTGCTCATATAACCTGATTAATGAGCTAGTTCGAGGCCTCCAATAAGTGCTCCATCTGTAAGCTTGTCTTTCATGTGCACACGAGGGAAAATAAAAAGAAGGGGGGACTGCTACTCCTGAAGCAGACATAATGGCGCAGAACAACACATTTTCATCTCTTTCTTGGGAAGCGACAGTGCCAACATGCTTTTTGCCCTTGGGAGATTTTAAGGATATCAAGGTTTATGATTCTATTTGGGGTAAATTTATATTTATCCAAGATTTGCACGTAATTGTAAAGAAATGAGCAACATTTGAAACGTTAAATGCGGCATCACGAGCCAGACTTGTATTTTCCGGCTGTCTACATGATAATTCTGGATGTCGTTCCATGAATCCAGTCCTCGCCTGCCATTTTATTCATATTCCAAACATTTAAATAGTTTGTTTTTTGTAGAGCTGTGGCTATTATACTGTTTTTGTATACTGCATCGCAAAATAGAAATAATGCGTAAATGCAAAATATATAAACAATATACAATATTTGTGTATAACATCTTCAATAGGACTAATTAATCTAATTATTATTTATTATCAGTAAGAAATTCAGTTATAGAGTATTGTGCGAATTGCTATACCCCACACTTTTTAAAATTAGCTGTAATAATTGCTGCTCCAAATTGAGATCCTTACTGAATATTTTAATTGCGAACATTCGCAATTAAATTCGCAATATAGAGTATACATTGTATTATCAATTCTGAAGATTTATTACTACACGATTCTCTATACTGCATTCTGCACAAGATTCTTATCGCTTTTTTTACAATGCTGATCTGTATTGTATATGCAACAATGAAGATAAACCCCTACTTAAAGTAATGCCGAAGAAAGTGATTCCTAATGAAACATTAACTCTTCCATTGTCACACAATGTGTAACTCAATGTCACATTAAGCGCAAAAAACAGCAATTTTATTTTAGAAACGTTTACCATCAATTTGTTGTTAAAAAACACGTAATTATCAGATTGACAACTTTTTGCATCCTGATTTTTAGTTGTATGGTATCTTGACTATCATTAATAATGTTGTTGTAAACGTTTAAGAAGGTAAAAATAGAAGTCCAAATATCAACCCTTGTGGTACACCGGTTTCAATTGGTTTAGAGTTAGAATGAAATATCGTTAGCAAGCTTTTATAGCAAATCTAACTGATTGCGCTGAAACAGTTAAGTACTGGAATCTCCGAAAGTATTATAAACAGAAAGATTGTTAAATTACGGAAATTTTAAACAATTTTATTAGTGTAAAAATGAAAACTTTCACGTATTTTATTAGTATTTAATATAACACTTATCTTTAATAATTACAGTTACCGTCCTCGGTAAATGATAATAGTTTTAAAAAATTTAGTTGGTGGTCAAGTAAATGCATGAAACCTGAAAACGCAAATACAAACCTGTTACAACAATTCGGTTTAGCATATTTGAAAGTCAACTGCGGAATCTATTTTTGTTTTAGCAAAGATTATTTGAATTTTTAACAGATCATTATTTAAGCGCCTTGAAAATAACCGATCAGAACACCCACTAATGGACGAAGACTAACAATAAAAAAAGTCACAATAAAACATTTTATTAAAAAAATTTAATGAAATAACAATGAAAGTCCTAAGTTATGAAAAACTATAATTCAAAAGTATAAATACACGACTACAAACTCAAAAGATTAGTATTTGAATTTTATTAGTGATTTATCGGGTCTTATTGATCCCATCCAGCTCATTCTTTTCTAATATTAGGAAGGAATTCAAATTGTCGCTATTGCAAGGACACCAAAATTAAAAACATGTACAGCAAGTGCCATATCACAATCGTAAGATCAAGTAATACATCACTCCCCAGTGCCGTAAAGCTTTGTTGTTAAAGATAACCTTCTAGAATTCCATACTGTATTGTTGGCTATATAGATAGTGCGTAGTAACCTTTTTTTTAATAGTCTTTCACTAGTCTTTCATAGTGCTATTACATGGCAGAGTTCGATTAGTTTTTAACTATTATTTCACTACTGACTATCTATATTAGTTCATTGTGGTATATTACATGTTTGCCTAAGGGTATTACAGTACATGGTTTATTCAGTTTAGCATTGGTAATTCCACAAAGGGTTATTACTATTATCATCACTTATTAATAGGCCTATGGTAACTTACATTGAAGTCTGATGTATGTTGATCTTTGGCCGGGATTGTAGTAGATCGCACCCTCGCGCTGATTAAGTTTATCGTAAAATGATTTAGCTGGTTTCTTTATGTATTGTTGTATAGTTGACGTACTGGTTTACGGTGCAGTTGGGAGATTCTAATATACCAGTCAGCATTTGTGATGATGCGCAACACTTTGCCTTGCAGGACTTGCAGTTTATTTATATTTGTTTTAGTAACGGCACTCAAAACATTACATCCATAAGTGATGATAGATCGTATTACAGACTTATAGAGTAGGGTTCCACACTCTATTGTAAGGGTGGATTCCCTGCTCGTAATTGGAGATACGCCAGCCTGGCGTATGATTCGGTTAACTTTTTATTTATGTAAAAGCTCCATGTTAGCTTTCTGTCCAGGTATATCCCCAGATATTTTACGGCTCTGTCCTTTGCGTTCCACTCCAACTACGTGTTATTTGTTATTATATTCGGTGGATCTGGCGGTCGCCGTAAGGTGAAGATCTCAGTTTCACATTTGGTTGCATTTGTTTTATGCACCATGGATTGTACCACTGCTGTAGATGATCAATGCTTTGCTGGATATTATTCGCAGCACTACGTATATCTTGGTCCTGAGTAATTATGGCTGTATCATCTGCATATACAGTTAAATCTGCATCTGGGGAAGAGGGTATATCATACATAAATATATTAAACAGGTTAGGACCTAGTATTGAGCCTTGTGGGACGCCTACTCGTATACGGCGGTTGTAGAGATATGGGCGTTCAGCCGTTCACTCTGACCTGAAAAGTTCTTTCTGTTAGAGAGGAAGCAATTAGTTGTGTTGGGTAAGGGGTGTATCTATTATTTTTATGTATTAATCCTTTGATCCCAACTCTATCAAATGTTGAGTGAGAGGTTTTAAACCCAAATTTGTGTTTCAAAAGTATATTGTTATCATCCAAGAATTTTTTAACCGCGATAATATAGATCCCTAAAGTAGTTTGGAAACAGTAGTAGGTCGATAATTTATCGGGTTATTAGGTTGTTTTCCTGGCTTCGGGATCATTATTATGATTGGTTGTCTCCAAGCGACCGGGAAATACCCGATTCTTAAACTGGCATTGAAAATAGATAGTGAAGGGTTTGGACATTTATACGCTTTAAAACATGATGAACAATTTATTTCGTATGGTCCAGTTCCATACCTGGAATTATTATAATTTCGGAGTATCGTTAAAGTGAGCCACAATATTTCTATAGTCTTAAATTAACCTTTACGCCATTACTTTGCGGAGGAGGCAAAACAATCCCTGGCACCTATTTATTTTATATTCTCAATCATTTTGCATGTCTTCCTATCTCCGCATAGGAAGGCATGCCCTTTTATTTTTAAAACTCCTTACCTTTCTTTTCTTTATCATACATTCTACTGCATTCATCCAAGTTTTAGGCAGCCTACCAGACCCGGCATTTCCTCGAACCTACCCACACATACTTGCTTCGTTAATCTTGCGTTGCTCATTCTCGCAACGTGACCAAACCAACGTAATGTACTACTTTTATATCTATCCGTCATCGTCTTTTCCTCGCCACACTCCGTCATTATGCATTCATTCTTTATCTTGTCCTTTCTCGTTTTGCCACATGCGCTTCCCAGGAATGTCATACCGGCGGCATTCAATTTTCTTTCGTGCTTTT
This sequence comes from Vesta saturnalis, assembly GCA_036346205.1. Classification (NCBI taxonomy): domain Eukaryota; kingdom Metazoa; phylum Arthropoda; class Insecta; order Coleoptera; family Lampyridae; genus Vesta; species Vesta saturnalis. The sequence continues at coordinate 768,069 of JARFJB010002184.1, forward strand.
TTTGACATACCCATGTCTCACTTCCATACAGTACTGATGGGACAAACACGCCATTATAGATTGCTCGTTTCGCAGCTAGGCTCATGCTTTCGTTTCTCATTATCGTCCACATACCTCCAATCACTTTCCTTTCAGCATTGACCCTTTGTCCAATCTCGTCCTCCATTGTATCATCTGCAGTAAACACTCTACCCAGATATACCAGCTCTTCCACTTGCTCCACAATTACATCTTGCAGAATAAATGCTCTACTCTCCTTTCCACCTTACCGATAGAACACCACAATCTTAGTTTTGTTCACGTTTACCTTTAGGTCCATGCTCTCATAGACTGTATCAAACTTCCTCAGAGCGGTTTGTAGCTCATCCGCACTGTCACTTAATAAGACTGTGTCATCTGCATACACCAGAAGTCGTACATTTATGTCACCAACCATTACACCATTTGTATCGCTACACGCTTGTTTAACACATTTATCCATGTATACATTGAACAACCACGGTGACATCACACAGCCTTGTCGCACTCCTTGCTCAATATTATAGTATTCATTCACACCTCTTCTCACCCTAACACATGACCGACTGCCGTGATACACTGCCCTTATTCCATTTATTAGACATTCATTTACGCCATATTTATTTTATATTTCCCACAGCTTCTCCCTATTCACTCTGTCGTATGCTTTCTTCAGGTCTACAAACGCACAGTACAGCTTCCTTTTTACCCTTAAACACTTTTCGATCACCTGCTGGAGAGCAATCATCTGATCTACACATCCTCTCCCTGGCATGAAGCCACGCTGCACATACCAAATCTTAGTTTATGTAGTTTCTATCAATCTATCAATCAGAATTCTTCCAAATACTTTACCAGGCACGCTGAGCAAACTTATTCCTCTGTAGTTCTTGCAATCACTCTTGTTCCCCTTACCCTTATACAGTGGTACAATGATCGCGCTTTTCCAATCCCTCGGCACTTTTCCACATATAAGGCATAGATTGAATAATTCAAACAATCTTCGTATAAGGTTTGCACCCCCATACTTTAGCATTTCACCAGTGATTTCATCTACGCCTGTTCCCTTGCCGTTTTTCAACCTTCCTGCCGTCTTGTCTACCTCAATTATCCCGATATCCTCAGTTTCATTTACCATTCCTTCTACATTCTCCTTATTTAACCCTGCAGTCTTATTTTCCGCACTACTGTACAGCTTTTCGAAATATTCTTGCCAGCATTTCCTCAATTCACAATCGTCCCATACTATTTCGTTGCCCCTATTCATCACTCCTGCAGCGTTCGGTTTTGGGCCACGTTTTGTATTTTTGACTCATTTCCAGAAGAGTTTTTTGTTTCCCTAAAAATCATTCTGCATTTTCTCTCCTTCCACAGCCATAACTTCCTCTTTACTTATTCCCACTGCCTCCTTCGCTTCTTTGTTTCTTAATCTGTACACCTCATACAACCGCTTTTTCTCAATCTCATTTTATGCAGCAATCATTGCCATGTTCGCATCTTTTTTCTTACATACCGCCTTTTTTACCGACTCATTCCACCAAGCATATTTTTTCTGTCTACCTACAGTCGCCCTTCCACGTATCCGCACAGCACAATTGACAACCAGTTTTTCAAGCTTATCCATGAACTTTCAACGTCAGTGTCTTTTATTTGTTCGTTCCACACTGTTTCATTCACATTCAACTTTTTACTCACAGCATCTGCGTATTTTATTCGCGCACATTATCCACTAGTTTGTCTACCTTAATTCTGGACGTTCGCACTACGTTTGCTTTCATTCTCCAGGCCCACTTTTGCCCTAAACACACCCTCGCTATAACAAAAAAGTGGTTCCAATCCACACCACGATCCGCGCATTACCTTTGTGTTTTTCACCAGGTTTCTAAACCGTTCATTATACACTATCAAGTCTATCATACTTTTAGATTCACCTCTTTGACATGTATACATATGCACATGTTTATCTTTAAACCACGTATTGGATACAAACAGGCTTCTCTCCACACAGATATTCACCAGGCGTTCACCATTCTCATTGACTCTTTGGTCTGTGAACTTTCCTAGAACGCGTTCAGTTTGTTCTCTCTGTACACCTACCAAACCGTTCATATCCCCAGTATCATCACTCTTTCGTTTCGCTTACATACGTTCAACACGTTTTTTATTTCATTCCAGAAGTTCTCACGCTCCTTAACTCCTTCTCCATTCACCGGTGCATAGCATGCAATAAGAAAAATTCTTGGAAACTCCACTTTCATTCTAACCCATAGATACCAATTAGTACTGTTTAACAACACCTATTTTCGCTCTTTCACTTACGATCACCCCAAGTCTTTTTGCGCCAAGCACTTCAGTCTCAACTCCTGACCATAGTACTAGGCTGCCATCCTCCATGTCTACAGCATCCTTTACTTTGCGCTTTGTCTCCGATACACACAGAATATCAAGGTGTCTTTCGTACATTACATTCGCAATTTCAAATTCTTTACCATGCACACCTTTAACATTCCACGTACCTACTCGCCATTCATTCCTTGCACAGTCGTCAGCAACGGGGCCTGTCTGTTTCGACCTTGACCGCCCCTTATAGCCAGGTCGATCCCAGTCAATTGTATTGGTGTCTTAAGTAATACCACAGCGAGCAGACCGGTTACTGTCTATTCCCTACTAACGGTATCGTCCTACTACCGGAAGGTATTCTTATGGATTACAAACTAATTGAAATAATAATTAATGTCTTACATCATCGAAAAGGAAATAAAGTGTTCTTTGAATTTTCTACCTAAAACGGTATTATAAAAACAGATTTATAGATTTGAAACATTTTGAGAAATACAAAAGTTATAAACAATATTAGGCGAAACATTTTAGTTTTTTTTTAATATTTAAAAAATCAATGCAACCAGAATAAAATTGTCCAAAATTTTCCCCATTTAACCGCCTTTGAATTTAATATTTTTGAGATTCCAATAAGTACCGTCATTACCGATTTCGAGCACATTTTGTACGCAGCTTATGTCGTAATTATGCAATAAGTCTTTCAGGAATAAACTTTTTTAAACAACAAATTTATAGTAAACCGTAATAAGAGCTCGAATAAAAACGAAATATGGAAAATTACTGTAACGATCAGTTTATCAATTACTTCATAAATATAAATGCGTCTTTTTCCAATTGGTGTTTCGCTATGTGTATGTGCGGGTTTTTACTCGGAGCTTGATCTTTCTGATAAAAGAAAATTAAATTTCAGATCGTCACACATTTGCGAGATTTCATCAACGACTTGGTGAAGATAAGATAAAAATAGAACTTCTGAATAAGAACTCTAAAACAATTAATTTTTATCGAGAAGTATACCTATAATGAAGCAGTCTGTACTCATTTTATAAAGCAAGTAACGTAAAAGGATTAGTTTGATTTTACCATGCGCGGTTCAGTCAAACTCGTATTCTTGAGATAAAGCAGAATTGTTGCTACGATGTTATTATACCTAAAGCAGGATGTGAATGTATTAGAGATTTAGTCCGTCTTTACATTTCTAACTTGAGTGATTTCTGGATCTGGCGTCTATACGCTTTTTAAATAACGAGATTTTAAGAACGACTTGAACAATATATAGAAACAACGTTTTCACTGTTACTATTACGTAATAATTGAAAAAAATATCCATACTGTATACTTCCAGAAACAAATATTTGATAATAGGCTATAAGCAATGGAAATGTAAATTTTTATGATTTTCTCTTATAATTACCGCAAGCAATAACACCTTTTACATATACACGGAAAACACAAACGTATGTATTACGAGTACAATCAAAAGTCACGCATACGACTTTGATCATGGATCAAATACAAATGTTTGAAGTCGTGGATCCGTGTTGATCGAAAATTACTGTAATTTAGGGATGAGTTCAGATAAGGATTATTGGTTATTAGCACGAACTCATGAACGTAATAAAATGCATATTTATATGTAAATTTGTTGGTCCAACTATAAAATAGTACGATATTAAAGTTACTTTATGTATTGATTTAGTGAGGTTTAGCTAAGAAAATTACCTACAATCAAGTTCTTTTTCTATTTGTATTTTCAAAATTTTATTTAACTTATTGATATGTCTTTTTTTAGCTCTGTGAAATTAAAATTCACAATGTTTGCAACAAATATTCCGTATTGTTGGAAATTCAATGACACGAATATCAATCAAACGTGGGAAACCAATAGTCGTACAACCTATTGAACTGCAATCTGCAAATGGCAAATGAATATATAACTACGTAACTGCATAATTTTCAATATAAAAATTGATTTCACAAATCTAGTATTTATGTAACATCCAAAGCTTTTTGAGGATATTCAAGTAGGTGATGTTTTTGTAATCGTTACTTTTAATACATAAAGAGAAAAGTGGTATATAGGTAAGCTTTGTTGCTTACGTGTTTAATTTGGCATTAGTCAAGAAATATTTCAAAATTTAAACGATTACAAAAAAATTTGTTCGCAACACGTACGCTGTCACCTTTTTGGTGCTTGGCCTTATATTTTTATCCCTCAACTACGCCTGGGGTAAAAAAAGAACATCCTCGCACCAAGAAACGTGTAAAGAGCGCACTAGTTGCGAAAACTACTATTAACCTTTAGGTATAATGCAATATAATTTAGTTATTAAGAAACAGTGCGTCAAAAATTAATTGTGTACTGATATTTTGCAAAGTTTAGATTATATCTGCTCTTTTTTTTTAATTTATTTTACATTATTTGACTTAATCAAAATTTCTGTATGTGGTGCAAGTATAGTTTTAAACTGTTTTTATCTGTTGGTTAACAATTATGCATATATATATATATATATATATATATATATATATATATATATATATAAAGTGTTTTCCACGGTAGGCGTTCGTTAGAAGTTTATGTGGTTAGAAACAATTTAGAAATCTGAATTTTGGACTTAAGGGTTATTTAAGATTCTCTTTCATTCTAAAACATTTTCAAGGTCATGTTACTTGGTTATGCCGGACGTCGCCACTAACTTCCTTATTTTAAATGGAACACCCTGTATATTATTTTATTTTTGGATTCTTGACAAAATTTTAGGATAAGTCTTATAAGAGTTTCCTATACATTTTTTCAACAGTTTCTTAGGTATCTTGATTTTTTCAAAGATTTTTAAAGATGTAACCCTATTTTCAACACTGCTTGTCTTACTCATTTTTGACTGACGGAAAGTGCTTCTGGAGTAGACAGAAGCATAAGAACTATACTTTTGAAATACTCATTGACAATTGATTTATTGCATACATGGTGTTCAAAATTTCATGAACTATTAAACAATTTTCAAAGTTGAAAAACTTTGTTAATTCAAATGTGACACCCTGTATATTATTAGATAAATAGATGCAGCATTTAGTTATGCATCGTTTGGCTATAACATTATCTACACCTATTATCGACAATTTTCTTGTTAATTAATATTTTCTACTTTAATGTGATTTTTGACTGAAACTGAAATGTTTTTCAAAAATAAAATGAACTTAATTCAAACTACACAAATTCTGTTTTATTAAAACAATGAAATAAAACAAGAAGATAACAAAATTGAGAGCATAATAACAAATTAAAAACATAAAACAATTATTTGAACATAACTAGAAGAAAAGTGATAAAAAAGATCAAATGAATCATTACAAATGTTCCGTATGACCGCCAATTTGATTTAAGCATTTTATAACTCGTATAACTCCGTATTTTTTATAAAAGCCGATAAAATTCCATAACTGCAATCTAGTGAGCCTTGATTTTGACACGCATTAAAACATTGTTGTTGATTTAATGTCAAATCAGTACAATTTAAGTGACTTTGTAATTCTTTAAGTATTTTTTTTTGAGTACTGTTTATAAAGGAATGTATTCAAGAATATTCTAACAATGATTTATTAAATTTGTTTTACACGCATGGTGAATGTGGACGAATTGTTAGGCGAACATGCAGGTTGTTTAACGAACGGTATCCACACCTACCATTAATGACTCCCTGGAAAATTTGTAAGAATTGAAGCTCGATTTATTGCAACTGGAAGTATAAGGGTAACTCGAACGCATTTAAAGCCAGTAATAGATAATGAAGTTAACGAGGTGAACGTGTTAGCTTATTTTCACGCTTATCCACGAACTTCAATTACAGCAGCTGCACTGGATTTGGATATTTCACAAACATCAATCCACAGAATATTAAAGAAGTATAAAATGCATCCTTTTTCGGTAATAACTGTGCAAGGATTACATCTTGGTGATCAGGCACGACGAGTTAACTTTTGTGAATTTATTCTTGTACAAATGACCGAATATCCGAGATTTCTTCGCAACATTATTTAAACCGATGAATCAAAATTCAGTAGAGAAGGAATTTTCAATCGCCGTAATAATCACTCCTGGGCACAAGATAATCCTCATGTAACAAGAGAATGTAATCATCAGTTCCAATTTAGTTTTAACGTTTTTTGTTTAGTTATGGATAATAGAGTGGCATATCAACTGTACGATGAAAATTTGAATGGGGCGAGATATCTTGAAATTCTCCGTGGGTTTGTTATGGATTTTCTAAATACTCTACCTGCATGTGACAGAGCAAACAGTTGGTATCAGCTGGATGGTGCTCCCGCACATTCCACTATAGCTGTACACCAACAGTTGACATTGATGTTTGAAGATCGATGGATTGGCCCACAAGGACCTTGGAACTGGCCACCTAGGTCACCCGATTTGACGCCCCTGGACTTTTACCTCTGGGGTCGTATAAAAGAATTAGTGTATTCTAGGCCAGTTCAAACTAGAGAGAAATTGCTAAATCGTGTTCACAATGCGTTCAATAGTATGTGTCCACACGATATTCGGCGATCTATTTCGCAAGGAGTATATGATAGAGTTATAAAATGCTTAAATCAAATTGGCGGTCATGTGGAACATTTGTAATGATTCATTTTATCTTTTTTATCACTTTTCTTCTAATTATGTTCAAATAATTGTTTTATGTTTTTCATTTGTTATTATGCTCTCAGTTTTGTTATATTCTTGTTTTATTTCATTGTTTTAATAAAATAGAATTTGTATAGTTTGAATTAAGTTCATTTTATTTTTGAAAAACATTTCAGTTTCTGTCAAAAATCACATTAAAGTAGAAAATATTAATTAACAAGAAAATTGTCGATAATAGGTATAGGTAATGTTATAGCCAAACGATGCATAACTAAATGCTGCATCTAATCATCCAATAATATACAGGGTGTCACATTTGAATTAACAAAGTTTTTTAACTTTGAAAATTGTTTAATAGTTCATCAAATTTTGAACACCATGTATGCAATAAATCAATTGTCAATGAGTATTTCGAAAGTATAGTTCTTATGCTTCTGTCCACTCCAGAAGCACTTTCCATCAGTCAAAAATAAGTAAGACAAGCAGTGTTGAAAATAGGGTTACATCTTTCAAAATTTTTGAAAAAATCAAGATATCTAAGAAACAGTTGAAAAAAAGGTATAGGAAACCCTTAGAAGACATCCTAAAATTTTGTCAAGAATCCAAAAATAAAATAATATACAGGGTGTTCCATTTAAAATAAGGAAGTTAGTGGCGACTTCCGGTAACCGGAAGTAACATGACCTTGAAAATATTTTAGAATGAGACAGAATCTTAAGTAACCCTTAAGTCCAAAAATTCAGATTTCTAAATTGTTTCTAGCCACATAAACTTCTAACGAACGCCTACCGTGGAAAACCCTGTGTGTATATATATATATATATATATATATATATATATATATATATATATATATATATATATATATATAAGAGAGAGAGAGAGAGAGAGAGAGAGAGAGAGTGCAGCATTAGTGCGTCCAAGTATGATATATCCGTTATTAAAGGAGATATCAAAAAGTTAAAAATTATTATTAATTTTATTAAATACATAAATAAAAAGTTTATCTCAAGTAGGATTTGAACCTACGACCTGTACATAGAGTACCGCGCTAACCAACTGCGCCATCAAGGTTCAAGCCCCAATCGATGTAAATTTTGTCTTTATGTATATAGAACTGATGTAAATTCTAAATATAATTTATTTTATTTAGAATTTACATCAGTTATTTACAAAAATTATAGGCAACTTCAAACTTCACATCATAAAATTATTTTCGTATTTACAGGGTGTTGCATATTACCCTATATATTATTTCAAATTTAGATTAAGCTCATCTCCTCCATACTTCCAATATAGAGTTTCATTACGTTATACAGGGTATTTCAAAAGTTATGGTCAATTGTGCACGAAAATCATTCTCATTTTAACGTCCTGTATACCCTAGACAGAACAACCTAACAATAATTTTTTCCAGCCATAACTTTTTGACATTGGTACAGTGTTACGAGAAAGTGCTATTTCTTTATTATTACACCAATTGAATATAGAACGAGCCAAAACTCGAACACATGATTTTGCCATTTTTTCAAACGAATCACCCTGTATTTTATTTTAAAAAATGAAAATACACTTTATGTTCTTTCATTTTTATTAAGCATTCCCTATAGCTAAAATCGTTAATTTCTGAGATATTTTCAATTTAATAACAGAAAGAGATTTTTTTTTAAATTTCTATTATAACAAGTTAGCCGTGAACAAATAAAAGTGTGACAAATTGTTATAAAAAATTAAAAAAGACATCGGTTATTAAGACAAAATTCTTATAAAATTAGTTAATTTCATAATGAATGTTCAAATTTCCACCGAAAACGTCAATACAGCATTGCAGTCGATCTTCAAATTCTAGACTGACATTTCTACATTAATACTCTGGAATGCTTCTTGCATTCTATTCTTCATATTATCTTGTGTAGTTGGAGGTATTTGATACATACGGTTTTTCACATAACCCCACTTGAAGAAGTCAATCTGACTTTGCTCTGGTGAACGAGCTGGCCATGCAATGGGCCCTGCTCTTCCCACCCATCTTCCTGGAAAATGGGTGTCAAGATGATTATGATTGAATCTAGTGTGATGAACCGGAGCTCCATCGTGTAACAACCACATTCTTAGATGAATATTAAGAGGAATGTTTGCCAACAGTAATGGTAAATGATTTCCTAAAAAGTCCAAATAAACCTGACCATTCACTGTTCCATCGAAAAAATATGGTCCAATTACGTGATCTCCAACTATACCATCTCAAACATTCAAAGACCACCTAGTTTGACTATGAGTTGATGTAAGATGGGTATTACTTGTCGAATAATAATGGAAATTTTGTCTATTCATAGTTTCATTTTTATGAAACGTGGCAGTACCCATAATATGTCTGTTAATTCCTCAATAGGAGAGGTCATTTTTAAGAGTATTTAAGTGTTTACAAATTAATAAACACTGACAATCTCAAAGAAGGTTTTTTAAATGTCAAGGTACCAATTATTACTGAATAATATCTATCTGTCATTTGTTCACGGCTAACGCATCATAGAAATTGTTAAAAAAATCTCTTTCTCTTATTAAACTGAGAATATAATTCACATGTCACACGGTACATTTTTGATTACTTTCATTGATTAAAATACAAAAACAAAATCGCAGGATAGGCTATCAAATCGGTGATAATTTTATCACCGCATGTGGAATGTCCCATGATTTTAATAAATAAAATAGTTTACTGTCAAATTGACAAAAAGTTTCAAAGAAATAAATAATTGTATTGATTATCTTGTAACTGTAATATTTACTATCAAAGCGACAGATCGTTTAAAATTGTAAACTTTAAAAAATATATTTTCTATTAACGTTCATTATATTCTCTTACCAAATATAACACGTGTTATGATTAATAATCGATGATAATCATAACACTAGTTATAGGGAGTGCTTAATAAAAATGAAAGAACATAAAGTGTATTTTCACTTTTTAAAATAAAATACAGGGAGATTCATTTGAAAAAATTCACAGAATCATGTGTTCGAGTGATGGCTCGCTCTATATTCAATTGGTGCAATAATAAAGAAATAGCACTTTCTCGTAACACTGTACCAATGTCAAAAAGTTATGCTTGGAAAAAATTATTGTTAGGTTGTTCTGTTTAGGGTATACAGGACGTTGAAATGAGAATGATTTATCGTATATATATATATATATATATATATATATATATATATATATATATATATATATATATATATATATATATATATATTGAAGTATGGAGACATGAGCTTAATCTAAATTTGAAATAATATAAGTGCTTAAAAAAAGTATATTTGGTTCACCTGGTAATATGTACACTGTAAATACGAAAATAATTTTATAATGTGAAGTTTGAAGTTGTATAATTTTGTAAATAATTTTTTGAGATCTCCTTTAATAACGGATATATCGTACTTGACGCACTAATGCCGCACCTATTATATATATATATATATATATATCATATATATAGTCATATATACCTATATACTATAGTTGCTACCTGAAAAGGACATGGGCCATAAGGTCTATTTTGGTTCTTTTACGCTCATTTGTTTTGAGATTTAATATGCAATTTTTATAGTTTTGCATTACTGAATACCTGTAAGTCAGTTTGTAAGGATAGAACGAGCCTTAAGGTCTATTCTCGTTGTCATATTTTTTGATACGTAATTTGTTTATAAGGTATACTTCTCAAGTCGCTAAACTTGCACATTTCCTAGAAATAGGTATTTAATTAGCTGAATATGTCTGTGAAATCAGTTTTTTTGTAAAGGATAGAGGGCACTCGCAGCAACCTATAAGTTACATTCTCGTTGTCATATTTTTTTGATATGTGAAAAATTTTTTTTATAAAGGTATACTTCTCGCAAGTCGCTAAACTGCACCATTTCCTAGAAAAACATATTTAAAGTTAGTACTGCAGAATTTCTATCAAAAACGTTTGTTTTCATATTAATTAACATCTAACTTCTCCCAAAAAATTATGTACACAAATGTTCATACAATGAAAAAAGTAACCAAATTTAAAAGCAGAATATAATAGTTAACAAACTAACAAGAAAATTGAACCAAATTAACAACAAAAATCATTAAATCAAAACATTACAGTAAAGTTTATTTTCAAAATGTTGACCGTTAACTTCAATACATTTCTGGCATCTTTTGAAGAAGTTTCTCCATGCTTTATGAAATAATGGATGTTGGTTTTTAATACTATTTGCAGCTTCGTTAATTCGTTGCCACAGTTCAGCTCTTGTATTAACTGCGGTGCAATAGACAACAGTTTTTATGTGTCCCCAAAAATAAAAAATCCATTGGGTTTAAATCAGAACTTCTAGGAGGTCGTGGATGTTCACTTCCTCGTCCAATCCAACGATGGGAAAATATATTACTAAAGAATCCTGTACAACCGCAGTGTAATGAGCAGGGGCACCATCATTAAATACCACACATTATGACGTATATTCATGGGCACGTCTTCTAATAAATCAATCAAGTTCTCTTTAAGAAAGTTTAAGTAATTATCGCCAGTTAGATTTGTTGGGAGCTCAAAAGGACCAACAAGATTGTTACTAATTATTCCTCACCAGATGTTAATTTTAAATTCATGCTGGAGATTCATGCTCCAAACTGGCATTTGGATTTTCGTCAACCCATATATGACAATTCTTTCTGTTTAAAACGCATCTCCTAGTAAACGTTGCTTCGTCTGTAAAAAATCTGATGTGTGCAACACATGATCTCACAATACAATGTAATTGATAATTTAAGTAAATACAAGTAAAATTGAAAGAATTTGATGTGTTTTATAACTACTGTTTTTTTTTTGCTACTAAAAATTTTGCAGTTTTTTCATATTAAATTGTTTTATTGAAAAAATAGTAAGACTAAAAACTTCGAAAATT
>JARFJB010002184.1:782500-787500 GCA_036346205.1 Vesta saturnalis
TGCATGTGCGTGCACATGCGTGTGCGTGTGCGTGTGCGTATGCGTGTGCGTGTGCGTGTGCGTGCACGTGCGTGTGCGGGTGCACGTGCGCAGACACGTCTAGACCTGAACGCGAAGTGTTCTGCTTCTGCGCCCTTATTGCATTTTTATTTGTCTGGTGTATGTTTAAAATGGCTAAAAAATCTTTAAGATCAAATGTTAATGGTTATTCGATTAACATTTCATCTTAAAGATTTTTTAACGAGAGTCTTTCTGTATCTGTTGGTTTGTTTTCTTCAAAACGGTTTAAATATGTTTTGGGACAAAAACTTGAACTTTGTGTAACTTGAAAAAAGAAAAATTCGTCTTTTTTGTATTTCATAATAATAAATCTATAATTAGTAACATATTTACGAGTACAAATGTACTTTTAGTACACTTCTGATTTAAAAATACTACATTATTTTCCATTTATAATCATAAATTTTGGTCAGCTAAATTCTAAATTATGAAAATCATTAGGCGAAAGAAATCTTTCTTTCAGGCATAAGTAAATTACAATGCCCGTGACGAAGAGTATTATTTCTAATTCACCACCCGCGACGACAAAATCTCCATAATTACAATTTTCTGGCTTAATTTCCATGTGTTGTACAACAACCTTGTTGTGCAATGTAATTATAAGCGCTAAACCGAAATTGACTATCTCCATGTTATGTAACAAAGCCTTTTCAAATGCACATAGCTGACTTGTTAAATTTTCTTTTGTTCGTTCTGATTTGACAACCATCATTGACTTGCAGTTTTGTTCCTAAAAATATCATTTTGCAACTCGCCCCATATATTTTTAGTTTTGAAATGTGGATGGCTACATCATCATTTGCTTATTTTCTGTGATTAAAGAAATTAGTGCTTAAATCATGCGATTTTTCGTCAACAAATCCGCCATACGATTTGTGAAGTGCTAACCACAATTCTCTGGCTGTGTTAAACTTGATTATTTTTTGTAAAATTTCTTGTGCTATGTGTAACAAAAATTTCTCAAGTTTCTATTTATTCATTTCAATTTGAATTGTTCATTTTTATTAACCTTAATCCTATACAATTATATATACCTTAAAGTACTTTTAGTTACCTATACTTTGACACAAAACACCTTTTCTTAATACAGTGGTTTTTTCAACAAAATATCTTATCTCTTACATTATTATCTCTTAAATTTTAGTTTTACATTTGGCTATTCAAAATTTCTAATCTTTTCACTGTTAACACACATTTGGCTAGTTTATAAATAACGCTCTTTCTTTTTTTACATAAAGGTTCTTGTGATTAACTTATTTTTCTGCTTGGTTGCTAAAACACGCCTTAATAAGTTTCTGAATTCATTTTCAATCTGCGCTAGAAGGATCTTTAAAAATGAATTGTTTCACTAAGAAAATAAAGTTTTTACTCGAGAGTCCTGAGTATTCCTTGTTTTCTTCGCTTATTGCGGCTTTAAAGTATACCGTTCATTCAAAGTTATCACGAACAGCTCCCTTTCCATCTTAGAGGTATGCGAATTTGTTTTTCTGTGGTCTTTTCTAATTACTTATTTCAATTTTCAGCTTTTAAAGTTTTGTTTTAAACCTTCGTTTGAACCTTCAGTTGATCTCGCAGTTATTTTTGTTCTGGTTGCCGTTACCTGTTCCAAATTTTTCTTATACAACGAAAAAAAGCATACTGTCTGTACCTTAATATATTGTAACTTACCCAGAAATTCCATCTTCACACATCTTTAGTTCATCTGGTTTCCTTAATACTAGAATAACTCCTTGCTTTGACTAAAATATTTATTTATCTCTAACCTTATCTGAAATCCATTTATCCACTACTGTTTCCAACATATTAACCAATCTGCGTACATTAATTTAGCTTTAGATATTTTTCCAATTATCATTTAACATATTAACTTTTCACGATTAGAACATAAAAACAAACTCTGCTTTATCTTAGGAAAGCCCTTCGAAATTAAACAGGTTCTTATTTAGCTATAATCATAATTTACTATGAAATCAGTTCTTTCACTTGTGTTGTCGATATTTTCTTTTTATTTAGCTTTCTTCCAATTTTTTTCATCTCCTTTTTTTATCTCCGCTTCCCGTTTCTGCACGTAAGACATGTTTAAGGTAAGTAGGCGCAAAACAATACTACTAGTTTGAATAAAAGTAACCTGGTCTGTGTTATACCTGGAACCCTACGTAGCATAATACTCAGCTTGAATTTCCAACTTACCGAGGTAGATTTTCCATTTAATAATCCTATCTTAATATTAGTTGCATCCATACCTTCTTTTTAAACAGTACTTGAGACTTCTTCCTGTTCTATATTTCTGTTCTCTTGTCTAACAAAATCACCACCCCTTCTAGGAACCATGCTCTGCTATCATGTTAAAGTAAAATTAACGATCAACCTCGATGTGTGATTTATGGAATGCAAACTTATTGAAAGATGCAAAAACATTTTTTTTAGAAATAACAAATCTTTTGACAGTAATCAGAAATCACAATACTTCAACTTGACTTTACGTCTAACACTTACTGACGATAGTTAACAAAAACATAGGGTTAACAGTAACACTGGCAACATCGCTTTAACGTATAAGAAATACAGGGCGAATTTATATAATTTTAACAAAAACCACGTCTATTGGAAAGTGAATAAGTGTGGCAAAAAATTAGGGAGGAATGTGGTTTCCAGGAGATAATACATCCACATTACAGTCTAGATAATTACCTTTTGTGTAAGTTGACAAAATGATTAGGAAGACGGAACTTTTCTTCTGATGAGAGATTTCTTTGTTACCACGTTGGACTAAGTATGTAACTGTTCAAGAGTCATAGGTACAAAATACATGTGTTCATTGTTCTTTAAACTATTAGGCTCTGTCTTCATTAATTAAAACTTATCTGTAAGTCGAATCAGTAGGCTTCTAGCAAAATGTTAATGATTAAATAACGTCTTCAAACATATTTAGTTAAGTATTCTAGCCTTTAATCTCAAATCTAAAAAAAGCACATTAACTTTTTTAAATTGTCAATACATTCAAAATTAACATCTTTACCTGTATTTAAATACTAGAGATCCCCAAATACCTTTTGCTATTTCATTTAAGGTTTAATTTCCGTAATCAATACTATTATAATTATCATTTTGTGTTGGTAATAGTCCAGATTATCTTTATTATTCGCTACTTGTACATTTATTTATAAAACTTTCTTAAGGTGTATTTTACCAGCATTGTTTTACATTTAAGGAACATTTATATTTATATTTTAACACCCCCTTAGAAAGAAAGGTAAGTATACTCAATGCGGTTACCAGTAAAAAAAATAAATCTTCTTTGTAACCTTTTCTATTACCTACATCACTGAAGTCAAGTGACATTACATTAACTTTTAGGTTAAAAAATTTTGCACATAAATTCACTAGAAGCTTTAAAAGTACAGCTGATATTACTAATCGATAGGTTAATTCAATCAATTTTCCGTAACCACAGTTATTGTTATTGTTCACACATGGGATAACTTGGATTTCCCCTAAATACATATTGCCGTGCCATATGGCCACATTTAATTTTAATGGTCAAACCTAACTTATTGCCTTAGATTTGTCACACTTACTAGACCAATCTGTTGTCTTATTCATGCATTATAACAGCAGCCAAATTTCACAAATTATTTACATCATTGTATTTCTCTGGAATTTCAATCAAAGGAATAACAGCAACCCTAGTAAAAGATTGTCATTTGTGACAGGTTTCAACTAAATTAATCCAAATTAAAACAGACAGAAGCATGTTACTGTATTTTTTCTAAATAAAAGCGAGACCCATTTCTTGCACTACGGTACATCCCATTTCATTCCACGTTCATCCTCTACACGGCATCTGGTGAAGTATTCATTATAAAATGTAATATCCGTCCAGATTTCAGATATTTCTACATTTTTCTCCGTCTGTACACTTAATCTACCTTAAACCCGTCTCTCTTGTACATTAAACTACTTTTGCGTTTGTCTTTACTTTTTCCGTCATATTGCGCCGCGCACGGATTTTAATAATGGCTTCTTAATTAAGTTGGAGATGTTTTTAATTGCGGTCTACGCTGCCCTCGTTATTCTTAAGCCCTCTGAATAGGTTTCATTAAACTCGACACCTCGTAAAACACAAATATTATAGGTTTTACGAAAATTTTGATTTCAAAGAGCAACAATAACTAAAGAAATCTTTTGCATTTAATAATAATCGAATAAATCCATTTTCGTATATTTTAAATTACGAATAGCACGTGGAAGTTTTTTCATATTTTTATATGCAGCATAGTCAGAAGCACCCTTCTTCGCGTGACAGAGTTCATCTATATAATCTGTAAATTTGCGTATGAATACCCATTGGACTGGGATTGGGTCTAGTGAGGTATTGTAGCTCGACTATTGTATGGACTTCTCGTTTGACACCGTCATTTTCCACTTGACTGATCTGTGATCTTATCTCGTTTGCATGGATGTGACGACTACATTTACTACTTACCAGCAGTAACCGCAAACTCAAACTAAATAGAAGCGCCCCTTTTATATTAAATTGTTCATAAAACATGTCAATGCCTATGTATATATTCTTCCGAGGCTTATTATGGTAATGAAAAAGTGACAAATATTATTCTGCTACATTTAATTCCAAATAAACAAGTCAACCTGTTGATGAAAATTTAAAAGTCAAATCGGATAATTTTCATATTTAACAAAGTACATGCATTTCTTTTTTAGTTTAGCTGACTACTAATAATTCAAATTATCATGATCATAATCGACTATTTTCAGACATTCGGCAATTAAAACGCCTACTGCATATGCAACATAACATACCACGGAGCATAATTTATCACATTTGTTTACATAAACAAGTAATAATGCTTTTCCTTAAATAATGTAATACTACATATTTAACAATTAAATTCTGCGCCTTTCTTAAACGTTTTTTTGTG
>JARFJB010002184.1:792500-798958 GCA_036346205.1 Vesta saturnalis
GTGTGTGTGTGCGTGTGTGCGTGTGTGCGTGTGTGCGTGTGTGCGTGTGTGCGTGTGTGCGTGCGTGTGTGCGTGTGTGGTGTTGTGTGCGTGAGCGTGTGCGTGTGTGCGTGTGTGCTTGTGCGTGTGCGGTGTGCGTGTCTGCGTGTGTGCGTATGTGCGTGTGTGCGTGTGTGCGTGTGTCTGTGCGTGTCTCTGTGCGTATGTGCGTGTGTCGCGTGTGTGTGCGTGTGTGCGTGTGTGGGTGTGTGCGTTGTGTGTGGTAGGTGTTAGTCGCGTGTGTGTGTGTGTGTGTGTGTGTGTGTGTGCGGTGCGTGTGGGTGTGCGTGTGTGCGTGTGTGCATGTGCGTGTGTGCGTGCGTTGATGCGTGTGTGGTGTGTGTGTGCGTGTATTTGTGAGTGCGTGAGTGCTTGTGTGCGCGTGTGCGTGTGTGCGTGTGTACGTAAGTGCGAGTGTGCGTTTGTGCATGTGTGCGTGTGTGCGTGTGTGCGTGTGTGCGTGTGTACGTGTGTGCATGTGTACGTGTGTATGTATTCCTGTGGGCGTGTGTATGCATTCCTGTGGGCGTGTGTATGCGTGTGTGAGCGTGTGTGCGTGTGTGCGTGTGTGCGGGTGTGCGTGTGTCGTGTGTGTGTGTGTGTGTGCGTGTGTGCGTGTGCGTGTGTGCGTGTGTGCGTGTGTCCGTGTGTGCGTGTGTGCGTGTGTGCGTGTGTGCGTGTGTGCGTGTGTGCGTGTGTGCGTTGTGTGTGTGTGTGTGTGTGCGTGTGTGCGTGTGTGCGTCTGTGCGTGTATGCGTGTGTGCGTGTGTGCGTGTGTGAATGTGTGCGTTTGTACGTGTGTGCGTATGTACGTATGTGCGTGTGTGCGTGTGTGCATGTTTGCGTGTGTGAGCGTGTGCGTGTTTCGGTGTGTGGCTGTATGTGGGTGTATGAGTGTGCGTATGCGCATGTGCGTGTGAGCGTGTGTGCGAGCGTGCGTTTGAGCGTGTGTAGGTGTGTGGCTGTGTGTGCGTGTATTTGTGAGTGCGTGAGTGCTTGTGTGCACGTGTGCGTGTGTGCGTGTGTACGAAAGTGCGAGTGTGCGTTTGAGCATGTGTGCGTGTGAGCGTGTGTACGTGTGTGCATGTGTACGTATGTAAGTATTCCTGTGTGCGTGTGTATGCGTGTGAGCGTGTGTGCGTGTGTGCGTGTGCGGGTGTGCGGGTGTACGTGTGTTCGTGTTTGCGTGTGTGCGCGAGTGCGCGTGTGCGTGTGCGAGTGTGCGTGTGTGCGTGTGTGCGTGTGTGCGTGTGTGCGTGTGTGCGTGTGTGCGTGTGTGCGTGTGTGCGTGTCTGCGTGTGCGCGTGTGTGCGTGTGTGCGTGTGTGCGTATGTCTGTGCGTGTCTCTGTGCGTATGTGCGTGTGTCCGCGTGTGCGTGTGTGCGTGTGTGGGTGTGTGGGTGTGTGACTGTATGTGTGTATATGTGCGTGTGTGCGTGTGTGTGTGTGTGTGTGTGTGTGTGTGTGTGGGGGGGGGGGGTGTGTGCGTGTGTGCGTATGTGCGCGTGTGTGTGCGTGTGTACGTGTGTGCGCGTGTGTGTGTGCGTGTGTGCGTGTGTGCGCCTGTGCGTGTATGCGTGTGTGCGTGTGTGCGTGTGTGCGTGTGTGCGTGTGTGCGTATGTACGAATGTGCGTGTGTGCAAGTTTGCGTGTGAGTGTGTGCGCTTGCGCGCGTGCGTGTTTGGGTGTGTGGCTGTATGTGGGTGTATGAGTGTGCGTATGCGCGTGTGCGTGTGAGCGTGTTTGCGTGCGTGCGTTTGAGCATGTGTAGGTGTGTGGCTGTGTGTACGTGTATTTGTGAGTGCGTGAGTGCTTGTGCGCGTGTGTACGTAAGTGCGAGTGTGCGTTTGTGCATGTGTGCGTGTGTGCGTGTGTGCGTGTGTACGTGTGTGCATGTGTACGTGTGTATGTATTCCTGTGTGCGTGTGTGCGTGTGTGAGCGTGTGTGCGTGTGTGCGTGTGTGCGTGTGTGTGTACGTGTGGTGTGGCGTGTGCGTGTGTGCGTGCGTGTGTGCGTATGTGCATGTGTGCGTGTGCTGTGTGCGTGTGCGTGTGTGCGTGTGTGTGCGTGTGTGCGTGTGTGCGTGTGTGCGTGTTTGCATGTGTGCGTGAGTGTGTACGTGTGTGCGTGTGTGCGTGTGTGCGTGTGTGCGTGTGCGCGTGTGTGCGTGTGAGCGTGTGTGCGTGTGTGCGTGAGTGCGTGTGTGCGTGCGTACGTATGTGCGAGTGTGCGTGTGTGCGTGTGTGCGTATGTGCGTGTGTGCGGTGTGCGTGTGTGCTTGTGTGCGTGTGTGCGGGTGCGCGTGTTCGTGTGTGCGTGTGTGCGTGTGTGGGTGTGTGGCTGTATGTGGGTGTGTGAGTGTGCGTGTGTGCGTGTGTGCGTGCGTACGTGTGTGAGTCTGTGCGTGTGTGCGTGTGTGCGTGATGGCGTGTGTACGTATGTGCGTGAGTGCATGTGAGCGTGGGCGTGTGTGCGCGTGTGCGTGTGTGCGTGTGTGCGTATGTGCGTGTGTGCGTGCGTGCGTGTGTGCGTGCGTGGGTGTGTGGCTGTATGAGGGCGTGTTAGTGTGATTGTGCGTGTGTGCGTGTATTCATGCGTACGTATGTGCGTGTGTGCGTGTGTGCGGGTGTGCGTCTGTGCCGTGTGTGTGTGTGTGTGTGTGTGTGTGTGTGTGTGTGTGTGTACGGGTGCTTGCGTATGTGTGTGCGTGTGTGGGTGTGTGGCTGTATGTGGGTATGTGTGTGTGTGTGTGTGTGTGCGTGTGCGTGTGCGTGTGTGCCAGTGTGCGTACCTTCGTGTGTGCGTGCGTGCGTGTGTGCGTTTGTGCGTGAGTGCGTGAGTGCGTGTGTGCGTGTGAGCGTGCGTACGTGTGTGCGTGCGTGCCTGTGTGCGTGTGTGCGTTTGTGCGGGTGCGTGAGTGCGTGTTTGGGTGTGTGGCTATATGTGGGTGTATGAGTGCGCGTGTCCGTGAGTGCGTGTGTGCGTGTGGGGTTGTGGGGTTGTTTGTGCATGTGTGTGTGTGTGTGTGTGTGTGTGTGTGTGTGTCTGTGTGTGCGTGTGCGCGTGTGTGCGTGTGTGAGTGTGTGCGTGTGTGGGTGTGTGGCTGTATGTGTGTGTATGGGTATGCGTGTGTGCGCGTGTGCGTGTGTGTGTGTGTGTGTGTGGGTGTGTGGGGGTGGGTGCGTATGTGTGCGTGTATGCGTGTATATGTGTGTGTGTGTGTGTGTGAGGGTGTGTGCATGTGTGCGTGTGTGCGCGTGTGCGTGTGTGCGTGTGCGCGTGTGTGTGTGTGTGGCTGTACGTATGTGTGTGTGTGTGTGTGTGTGTGTGTGTGTATGAGTATGCGTGTGTGCGTGTGTGCGTGTGTGAATGTGAGGGTGTGTGGGGATGTGTGCGAGTGTGTGCGTGTGTGCGTGTGTGCGCATGTGTGTGTATGTGCGTGTGTACGAGTGTCCGTGTGTACGTGTGTGCATGTGTGCGTGTGTGAGTATGTGCGTGTGTGCTTGTGTGCGTGTGTGGTGCGTGCTTGTGCGTGTGTGCGTGTGTATGTGTGTGGCTGTATGGGGTTGTGTGTTTTCGGGGTGTGGTCGTACGGTGGTCTGTGCGTGTGGCGTGTGGTTGTGTTGTTGTGTGCCTATGTCGTTTTGGGTGCGTGTGTGTGTGCGTTGTGGTTGTGTGTGTGTGTGTGTGTGGGGTGTCGTGTGTGCGTGTGTGGTGTGTGGCTGTATTTGGGTGTGTGGTGTGCGTGATCGTGTGCGTGGGTGTGCGTGGGGTGTGTGAATGTGCGTGTGTGCGTGTGTGCGTGTGTGCGGTGTGGTGTGCGTGTGTGCGTGTGTGCGGTGTGCGGTGTGCGTGTGTCGTGAGTGCGTGTGTGGGCGTACGTGTGCGGTGTGTGCGAGTGTGCGTGTGTTCGTTTTTGCGGTGTGCGTGTGTGGGTGTGTGGTTGTATGTGGGTGTGTGAGTGTGCGTGTACGTGTGTGCGTGTGTGCGTGTGTACGTGTGTGCGTGTGTGAGTGTGTGCGGTTGCGTGTGTGCGTGTTTGGGTGTGTGGCTGTATGTAGGTGTATGAGTGTGCTTATGCGTGTGTACGTGAAAGCGTGTGTGCGTGTGTGCTTGTGAGCGTGTGTGACTGCGTGCGTGTGTGCGTGTGTGCGGGTGCGTGTGTTCGTTTTTGCGTGTGTGCGTGTGTGGGTGTGTGGTTGTATGTGGGTGTGTTGTGGTGTACGTGTGCGGTGTGCGTGTGCGGTGTGCGTTTTGCATGTGTGCGGTGTGCGTGTGTCGGTGTACGTGTGGATGTGGGTTTACCGTATTTGTATGGTTTTCTGTTGCGGTGTGGGTTGCGTGGCGTGTCGTGTGTCGTTGTGCGGGGTTTTGCTTGTACGTGTGGTGGTTGTGTGCGTGTGTGGTGTGTGTGTGCGTGGCGGTTGGGTGCGTGTGTGGTGTGTTGGTTTGGGTGTGGTGTGGGTGTGCGTGTGGTGTGTGCGTGTGTGTTGTCGTGTGTGTTGCGTATGTCGTTGTGCGTATGTGCGTGTGTGGTC
This sequence comes from Vesta saturnalis, assembly GCA_036346205.1. Taxonomy (NCBI): domain Eukaryota; kingdom Metazoa; phylum Arthropoda; class Insecta; order Coleoptera; family Lampyridae; genus Vesta; species Vesta saturnalis. The sequence goes on from JARFJB010002184.1 coordinate 797,079, forward strand.
GTGGTTTGAGCGGTGTGGTGTGTGTTGTGGTGTATTTGTGAGTCGTGGTGCGTGTGCGGTGGTGTGCGTGTGTACGTGTGCGGTGTGCGTTTGTGCATGTGTGCGTGTGGTGTGCGTGTGTACGTGTGTGCATGTGTACGTGTGTATGTATTCCTGTGCGTGTTGCATTCCTGTGGGCGGTGTATGCGTGTGAGCGTGTGTGCGTGTGTGCGTGTGTGCGGGTTGTGGTGTGTGTGCGTGTGTGTGTGGGTGTGCGTTGTGGCGTTGTGGCGTGTGTGTGGTGCGGGTGTGTGGTGTGTGTGTGTGTGTGTGTGTGCGTGTGCGTTGTGGTGTTGCGTGTGGTGTGTGTGTGTGTGTGCGTTGTCGTGTGTGCGGTGCGTTGTGCGTGGGTGTTGGTGTGGTGTGTCGGTTTGGGTGTGTGGCTGTATGTGGGGTTGAGTGTGCTTGCGCATGTGCGTGGCGGTGTGCGTGCGTACGTTTGGCGGTGGGTGTGCGTGTATTTGTATGCGTGAGGGTGTGCACGTGTGCGGTGTGCGGTGTACGTGTGCGAGGTCGTTTGTGCATTGTGCGGTGTGCGTGTGCGGTGTACGTGTGGGTTGTGTACGTATGTATTATTCCTGTATGCGGTGTATGCGTGTGTGGCGTTGGGGTGTGCGGGTGCGGTGTACGTGTGCGGTGTGCGTGTGCGGTTGCGTGTGTGGGTGGTGCGTGTCGCGTTGTGCGTGTGCGTGTGTGCGTGTGTGCGTGTGCGTGTGTGCGTGTGTGCGGGTGTGGTGTTTGCTTGTGCGTGGCGTGTGGTGGTGTGGTGTGTGTGGTGTGGTGTGCGTGTGTGGTGTGTGGTGTGTGCGTGTTGTGCGTGCGTGGTGTGGGTGTTGGGAGTGGTGTATTGTGTGTATGGGTTTGTGGGTGTTTGTGTGGGTGTGTGGTGGTGTGTGGTTGGTGTGCGTTGTGTGGTTGTGGGTTGGGTGTGTGGTGTGTGGTGTGTGGCATGTGGTGTGTGGTGTGGTGTTGGTGTGTGCGTGTGCGTTGTGCGTGTATGCGTGTGTGCGTGTGTGGTGTGCGTGTGTGTGTTGCGTGTGTGCGTGTGTGCGTATGTCGTATGTGGGGTGTGCGTTGTGCGTTTGCGTGTGTGGTGTGCGTTGCGTGTGTGCGTGTTTGGGTGTGTGGTGTATGTGGGTGTTGTGTGGGGGTACGGTGTGCGTGGCGTGTGCGTGGTGCGTTTAGCGTTGTGGTGTGGGTGTGTGCGTGTATTTGTGAGTGCGTGGTTTTTGTGGCGTGTGCTTGTGCGGTGTAGTGTGCGGTGTGCGTTTGTGCGTGTGGTGTGCGTGTGGTGTCGTGTGTGCATTGTCGTGTGTTTTTTGTGGGTGTGTTGCCCGTGGGCGTGTGTTGGTTGTGGCGTGTGTGCGTGTGAGTGTGTGTGTGTGCGTTGTCGTGTGTGTGTGTGCGTTGTGCGTGTGTGTGTGTGTGTGGTGTGTGTGGTGTGGTGTGTGCGTTGTGCGTGTTGCGTGTGTGGTGTGTGGTGTGTAATGTGTGCGTTTGTCGGGTGTGCGTGTGTGCGTTGTACGTTGTGCGGTGTGGTGTGTGCATGTTTCGTGTGGAGGTGTGCGGTTTGGGTGTGTGGCGTTGTGGGTGTATGGTGTGCGTTGTGTGCGTGTGGCGGTGGAGGTGCGTTTGAGGTGTGGTGTGTGGCGTTGTATTTGTGGTGCGTGGTGCTTGTGCACTGTGCGTGTGTGGGTGTGTAAGTGGAGTGTGCGTTTGGCTGTGGCGTGTGTGCGGGTGCGTTTGCGTGTGGGTGTGTGCGTGTGTGCGTGTGTTGTGTCGTTTGTAGTGTGTGCGTGTGTGGTTGTACGTATGTGCGTGTGTGCGGGTATGTTTGCCGT